>QEOT01124271.1:103244-159382 GCA_003123785.1 Pterocarya stenoptera | reverse complement strand
AAAAAAAAAAAAAAAAAAAAAAAAAAAAAAAAAAAAAAAAAAAAAAAAAAAAAAAAAAAAACCTACTTGGATCCCCAATCGGCACCCCTGTGGATTTAGCGTTACTCAAGAAAAAATAAATAAATAAAATCCATGCATGTCCCGATTCGCCGGTTCATCAGTCTGTCTGGGTATTTGAAATATCATCATTGCCATTGCGTCAGTCTGTAATCCGTCGATCAGCTCATTATTTCTCTCGGTAATACAAATTGCACTTTACCTACACACAGTTAAATACATGTTTAAGAGCAATCTCTTTATCTATATTTTAAAATACATCGTGAAAATTTATATTTTTAATTTTATATATTAATTTTTATAATATATCATCTATTAATTTATCTATTTTTTTATATTATTTAAATATTATATTTTTTATTCATTTCAAATATATTTTTTAATAAAAAATTTTATTTATAATCCCACTTAGAAACTGTATGTACAGACTATTTATTAAATAAAAATAATAATTTTAAAAAATATATTTTTGTAATTTTAAAAAATTTTAAAGATAAAATTATTTAGACTTATATCTCCAAATGGGTACTGTACATAACATTGTTCTTTTTTAATTACCAATAATATTTTTATATCTTTTAATATTTACAATATCTTCTCATATATAATGTCTTATAATTATGTTTTATTTTAAATTAATCTAAATTTATAAACTAAACTAAAATATAAATTAATTTTTTTTAAAAATTATATAATAAAAATATTCTCAAAATATATACAATGGGGTTGTTGCACGTAGATATACAAACCGATTGGAGTCAGGCAATTTTTTTTTTTATTCATATGCATCTTGCTTTGTAAAATAATCGAAGAACCCAACTAGGCAAACGTGCATCAAACGTTGCCCCTCCATTAGTGCAAATATATATATATATATATATATAAAGTTTACTCTCAACTTTTTATCTATTTTTGAAGTAATTTAAAATATAACATTATATACGAAAAAATATTACAAATATCAAAATATATGAGGTTATCATTAGTAATTAGAGAAAATATTTAAAATAAGTAAAGAAAATATTTAAATAATATAGAAGAAAATAGCTAAATTGATATATGATGTTTTGTACAAGTCAATATATAAAATAAAAATAAATAAATTTTGATTATATATTTTGAAGAAGAGAAATGCTTTGTGTATTTAAAGAAAACATAAGTAAAACGTTCAACTTAAAATCACACGTGACAAGATCCGGTTAAAACTTAAAAAAAAGGAAACAACGATACACACCTTCAATGCAACATGCAATATATCAAACACATCATCGGTTAATACTCCCGTAAATCTTAATATTAGTAAACATTTTAGTCAAATGTGAAGATGCTGATTTTTTCGTTAATAACATACTACTGGTATTAATATTATTAAATATCTTATTTTCAAGTTGACCCACTCATTTTGATAACAACAGTGGTGGGTACTTATTTTATCATGTATATTTTGTAATATTTGCATGTTGGCCTCAAGGCCTCAAGATTTCGGAAGTCAAAATAGTGGACAATTGGATATACAATTATGCCCATGTTATATAGTGAAAAATGTTGGATTTATTTTTGGGTGACTTTGTGCGTTGATGATTTAGGTTTTGTTATTATCAGGGTCTCATGAACTCAACAATTGAATTTATTTTTGAGTGACTTTGTATTTTGAGGATTTAGGTTGCTACTATTTTTAGTATGTCATACATTGATTTTAAAGAGTTCTAATTATACTGTTGACTACTCTTTTTAAAATATAAACTCAGCTCAGTTCTAATTTCTTTTTATGATTATTGAATAGAATAGATTTTTAAAATTGACTCAATTTCCTACCTATCATTCTTTCTGATAAGGATATGATCAAATCTAATATTTATATCTCAGCATCATTTAGAAAATTAGGAAAATACGAAATTTCATTTTGTTGGTATTTTTTCTTCATTTTCGTCATTTTTCCGGTGAAATTTGAAATTTCACGTCGCTGAAATTGTTTTTCATTTTCTTCATTTGAAGAGGCGTTGCTGGGTTGGGGCGATGGGTTGGGGGCGTTTTCTGTTGGTTACTTATATTTTTTTTTTCAAAGAAATGCTTCCGTTTGTAAATTCTGGTTTTTTTCGGCCTTTTCCGTTTCTCTTATCTTTCCGTTACTTTTACTTTTCCGTTTGCTTCGTAGACTTTGACTTTGACTTTGACTTTGTCAATTGTTGTCACATGTGATTTTTAACTTGACTTCTATACGTTTTTCTTACGTTTTTTTTAAGTACGCGTAGCATGGCCCCTGGGTTACTACCGATGTAGACAGAGGTTCAAAAGTCATAGTCAACATTACTATGTGTAAATTATTTTTAATTCAATTAAATCCAATTTTTAATTTTAACTTTTTGTTAGGTGATCTTCTCAGTTTCTTCTAGGGGCATCTAGGAATCGCCTAAATTGGCTGGTACCGGTCAGATCGACTGTCGGAGCAAGGAATCGGTTGGCGGGCGACAAGAATTAACAAAAATCGATATTGGCCGGTTCGGCACCGATTCAAACTCTTGAAAAATGGTTGAACTGGCCGACTCTATATATATATATATTTAAATATATGTATATAAAACGACATCATTTTGCCCTAGAACTTAAAAAAATACATATGGAATGGCGAGCCAAACAACGCTGTTTCAAAATGGATTTAATAAACTCATTGGTCCCTCTTCTTCTTCTTCCTCGCGTCTTCTTCCTCCCCCAGTCGCCATTTCGCCTGCAACTTTCTTCTGCTCTCTCATGGTAAATGTCGACGGCATCCCTCCTCCATCACAGAGATGCTGATGGCAAATTAAGAACCGAACCGCACCGCATCGAGATTGATAATATCGGTTTTCTCTTCCCCATTCAACCGGTTTCAGTCGGTTCTTTCCTCTCATGGCAAACGTCGGTTCGGCATCGGTTTCCAACCCTAATTTCTTCGAACCTTTTATTCCATTTTATGTTATATATTTATTTATTTTTATTTCTTTATGCTTGGGGCTTTTCTTAGGTGGTAGCTTAGTTGTTATTTTTGAGCCAACCGACTATGCAATGAAAAATATTTTTAATATAAAAGGATTACATAAAAATAATGTAATTTAATGTGGTATGTTAGATTATAAAATTATTTTTATTGTAAACAAGATTTAACGGATCAGAATTTATTTTTCTGTAATTCTTTTAGAGTAATGATATATGTACAACTCATTTTACAACTTTTATACAACCATATTTTAAAATGAGAATATTTAAGTAAACTGATATTATTTTTATAACATACTTTACAAAAATACTCATGATTTAAAATATAACTATATAACCTTTCAAAAAAAATTATATAAAAATTTGTAAAAAATTTGTATATCTATCATTTTCCATTCTTTTATATTAATAACATTTCTCCCATGTAATTATTTGATATAAAACCAAAAAACAAAAAAAGTACAAGATAATCAAAGCCATTTTTCTTTACCATCCACCTGGGTCTTTAATTATTGATTGAGCATGAGAGAATTATACGTTCATACGTAGTTCGGTGCTTGGCAACACGAATAGTAACTTCGTTTTCTGCAGCATGCAGTAGTATTGGTTCTGGTTTTGAAATTGAGAAATTTACTCATAATTGATAATTCTGTTTGATTTGTCCGTTTTATCATTTTTTTTATATTTATTTATCAAAATCTCGCCATCGATGTTTTATTTCAATATTTATCTACAACGTGTCCGCTTCGACAAGAAAGGTCGTTGGGCCAATAGGGAATAACCCTTCATCTCCTTCCAGTAAAAGGTTTTCTACTTTTATCAATTGAATCCTGCTACGGCTACGAAAAAATAGTCTGAATCTGTGTCTGGAATAGTGTATTTTATCTTTTTATTTATTTATTTTAATGTATTTTTTTAATCATTACAAATATTTAAAAAAAAATAAAAAATTTACAACATCATTTAAAAATACTTCCTTAATTACTAAGTAAAAAAAAAAAAAAGACATTCAGGACACATTCGCGACCCAAATTCTGGTTTCAAAGCATTTCTCTTATCAATTATTATTATTTTTTTTTTTTACAATATACGTCAAATTGAACAAGTCAAATATACACAATTTAAAATCTCATATAAGGAAGACCAATCTTGTCCAGTCGAATCACCCCCCTCACACCGCGAGATAATAACTCAGATCCTCCATAGGTCCTAGTGATCCCTAACTTTCCTTGACGAGCAAAGAAATCAATAACTTGGTTGTCCTCACGGAAGATATTTAAATGTATATATTTACACATAAATATGTGTATTTAAATAAAAGAATAAAAATAAAAAATCACATATTATTATGTAGTATAAAAATTGATAAGTAGAATTTTTTTTTAAAATTATAGAGGCTCTTTTCTTTTTAGCGAGTAGTGCTATTCTCAGCAAAATTAGTCATCCCAATCTAGTGAAAACTCGCTGTAGGAAATGATAGCGATCTACATGGTAGAAGAGAACTTGCTGAATGAGTGGTTTTAATATAAGACAAGATTGAATGACGTTTTTACCCTTTTTGCGCCTAGGCTTCCAAAGATGGTTGAAGGTAAGGTTTTTTTCCAGTTTTTAAAAGAAGTTGCAAGATCAGCAGAGCCTTTCCGCTACTCAGTGGTGTTGAAGTTCTTGAAACAACGACCCTCCCTGGACGCCATGCCAATTTTCATTCATAGCCGATGGGGGCTGTCATCCCTACCGGTGGTCTCTTCCATGCAGCGTCCTCGAAACCTTTTTGTATGTATGGCTAATGAAGCAGATTTTACGAAAGCCTAATCAAGGGACGTTTGTGAGATCAATGGAATCTTATAGAGGGCCTTTCGATGGACTCCAGAATTTACTGAAGATGAAGAACCTTCAAGGGTACCGGTTTGGATTTCTCTACCGGGCGTCCCTCCGAATTCTTATACTGCTGCTTTCCTGAATATTTTGATGGTGCCGATTGGTACGTTTATTCGACGTGATAATCTAACTCGGTGTGAGATGAGGACTGATGGAGCTAAGCTATGTGTGGAAGTGGATGCTGCAAAACCTCCGCTGTCCCATTTCTGGATTGGGGCTCTGGGGCTTCCATCTAGTCGCAAGCAACAAGTGGTGTATGAAACACTACCAGCATTTTGCACTACGTGTAAAATGCAGGGCCACAATGTTTGAACGTGCAGAACTAGAATGGCTAGGCAGACTGGGCATGGACGGAAAGGGAAGAAAAATCATCAGGCTAATCGGCAAACTACTACTATTAATGGGGAAGACTCAAGTGCAAAGGAGATTGATTCTCCGCATGAGGCTGGGGTGGAAAAGTTTCTGGTGCAAGGTAAAGAAATAGAGGGAGCAGTGGAGGACTTGGTGTTGGCTTCGTCAAACCAAAATTCTCCGTCTGAGCCGTTGGGTGAATTTTTGGTAACTGAGATAGACGACCCAGTGGAACCAGAGACTGGAAATATACTAGTGCTTGAACAGGAAGGTAACGTGATGAATCTTACGGATACATAGGAGGTGCAGGATCAGTTCAGTGATGTGATGATCGGTAATGAAACTACTAGGAATACTACTGAAGTGTTCCAGGGGGAATGGACTGAGATGGGAGATTTGAACCCGATCCATAATGTGGATGTGGTTGTGGTTCCTATGGCTAGTGAGGGGGTGGACCCAGTTGAGGTGCAAACTGATAAAACGAGGGCAGAGGAATCAGAGGATGAAATAGGATAGGAGACACTAGTGCCAGATAATATTGCTTTGGAGCCAGTCCTGGAATTCCAGCCTGAGTTTTTTAATCAAGAAAAAGAATACTTTACGGAGTCTGAGACCAATGAAGGTAAGAAAAAATACAAGAAAAAAATGTTTGTTAAAATGCATAGCTCTTCCCGAGTTCATGCCCGACCTTCTAAATTTACCCAATCATTGATTCCATTTTTGTATGGAATATTAGAGGGGTTGGGACCTCTAAGAGTAGATTAAAAAAGTTGATTGGAAAACGGAAGCCAAAAATTGTTGCTCTTTTAGAGCATTTTCAAAATTTCGAGGGTGCTCGTAAATTGGCTAGAAGATTGAGTTTTGATATTGTCATCTCTAATGAGGGTGAGGGGGTAAAATATGGATTTTCTGGACTAGTATTTATAAAGTGCAGTTTATTTGGATGGGTATGCAATCTATTTCTATCATGGTTGGTGAGGGACAAAAAAATTTTTTGCTCACATTAATTTATGCCAAATGTACCTTGGTAATGTGGGGTTGGACCCTTGTATTTTTGTGGGTGATTTCAATATTATTCGGAATGATTCTAAAAGGAGGAGAGGTAGGCCTCGGCCTTTTGTGGCTATGGAGGATTTTAATAATTGGATCCATCAAGGGGGTCTTATGGAAATGGCTACGAGAGGGAGTGCTTTTTCTTCGTGTAATGTGCAATCAGGGTTGAGTCATTCTTGGGCGAGGCTTGATCGTGCTCTCATGGATGGTTCTTTTCTTGCTTATTTTCCTAATGCTAATTGTTCTTATTTGTCGCGTTCTACTTCAGATCATGCTTCCATGTTCATTGAGTTTATGAAAGATCTCTTTTCTTATGGTCCGACCCCGTTTCGTTTCCAGCAAATGTGGGTGGATCACCATGATTTCTTAGATTGTGTTCGGCAAGCATGGGATATTCGTGTAGAGGGGTCGCCCACTCAGATTTTGACAAAAACTTAAGTAAACAAAGGTGGCTCTTCGGGAATGGAATAAAAGGGTCTTTGGCCACACTATGGGCCTTATTGATGCGCTGGAAAAAAAAGTTGAGAAGATTGAGCAACAACTTCAAGTAAATTGGGAGGATGACTTGGAGAGGGAATTGCATGAGGCAGTTTCAGATTTGGCCACTTGGAGAAGAAGGGAAGAAGTGAGATTGGTACAAATGGCCAAGTTAAAATGGCAGGTGGATGGGGATCAGAATACCAAGTTTTTTCATGCTTGTGTTCGACTACGGTGAATTATGAGACTCCAGAAAGCATTCATCAAGGGGCAGTAGAATGTTTCTCTCCTTTCCTACAATGGGAGGAAACGGCAGAGTAGCCTAGCCTTGAAGATTACATTGAGCCAGTAATTTCAGAGGAGGAAAATGCCACCCTCACTTGTTCGCCCACTATTGAGGAAGTTTTTGAAGTTTTATCTTCCATTCCGTCTCAGAGTACACCGGGTCCTGATGGGTTCAAGTTTCTATAAAACTTGTTGGGAAGTGGTTAAAGTTGATGTGTGGAAAGCAGTTCTAGAATTCTTTGTGTCACAACAACTTCCTAAGTTCTTTACAGCTTCATTTTTGGTTTTAATACCAAAGGTGGAGTTGCCTACAAGTTTTTATAAGTTCCGCCCCATTAGCCTTTGTTTGGTTTTATATAAAATTTGCTCCAAGATTATTGTTAACTGTTTAACAGGTCTGTTGCCTCGACTGATTTCTTCGAAGCAAGGTGCCTTTATTCTTGGTCGTAGCATTTTTAAGAACATTAGTCTCACTCATGAAATGGTTCACTCTATTAATAAAAGAATTCATGGGGGTAATATTATGCTGAAAGTGGATATGGCAAAAGCCTATGACCGTTGTGGATTGGGCTTTTCTGATTTCGGTCCTTCGCAGGTTTGGATTTTCTTCTCAATTATGTGGGTTGGTGCATTTTTGTATTTCTAGCGCTTGGTATTCGGTTATGATGAATGGTACAGTCAAGGATTTTTTCCCGGGAGGCAGAGGGCTTCGTCAAGGTGATCCATTGTCACCTTACTTATTCATTATCCAGCAAGAGATTCTATCCCGATTAATCCATGGAAGTGTGCGCGAGCATAAGTTTGGGCTTTTTTCTTAGGCTCGAGGTACGCCTATTGTTTCTCATTTGATGTATGTTGATGATGTTATGATATTTTCCAATGGGAGTCAGAGGCCGGTTCAAGCTCTTCAACACATATTGAGCAAATATGAAAGATTGTCGGGACAGACTATAAACATTCAAAAGTCAGCATTATATTGTTCCAACAAAATTTCCTCTACGAGAAAGCGAAGACTTTTACGTAGTACTGGGTTCATGGAGGGAAAATTCCCATTCAAATATCTGGGAGTGCCAATAATTTTGGGAAAACTTAAGCTGGTGCATTTAGAAGACATGGTGAATAAAGTGAGGCAAAAAATCAGTGGCTGGAAGATGACATTACTTTCTACTGGTGGCAAACTCATTCTATTACGGCATGTTATTTCTAGCTTGATGATTCACCTTTTTGCTATTTTACAGGTGCCTCAAATTACCATCTACAAGATTCATAGATTGATGAGTTCTTTCTTTTAGGGAAAGTCTGATGGATGGAATAAAAGAAAATGGGTGGCATAGAATAATATTTGCAAACCTGTAGAAGAAGGGGGGCTCGGGTAAGGGCTCTTCAGGACGTTCAGAAAGCCTTACATATGCGGTTTGCTTGGAATCTTATTTAAGGTAATTCTTTATGGACTAATTTTTTTCAAAGCAAAATATGGGGGAACAAAGCCTTGGTGCCTAATACAGGCCTTTAAGGGGTCTAGGTTTTGGCGTATGGTGGCCAACTGTGTTCCTTTGTTATTGGATAACTCTAAATGGAAGATTAGGGAACGTGAGATTTTTTTTTTCTGGTATAATAAATGGAGGGAGAATGGTCCCCTTATTAATGAGATGCCCTTAGTGGGTTCACCCTTGCTTAAAATTAAAAACTACCAGTTGTCGGAGAGTTGGGATATGGATCTGTTGGAGAGTTTAGTAGGACAAGAGAAGGTGGATGAGATTTTAATTTCTTTTACACGACCTAATTCTGGGAAGGATGTTCTGGTGTGGACTCCTACGGAGACTTGTATGTTTTCTACCAAATTTGCATGGAATTGTATTCGTGTTAGAGGAGATACTCTTGATTGGCATACTTGGATTTGGTATAAGAATTTGCCTCTAAAAATGTCTATACATTTTTGGAGGGCTTGGCATATGGCCCTGACTGTGGATGACAGGTTGTGTCGTATAGGTATTCCCCTTATTTCTAAATGTGATTGTTGTAATGTTGGTCATATTGAAAACATGAACCATGTGCTCTTTAAGGGTGATTTTCCTCAAAACGTATGGTCATTTTTTGGCACTTTTTTTGGTATTCCTACTAGTAGATCTTGGAAACAGAATGTTGGAATTTGGTTCAGTTGTGCTAGTTCCTCTTCGCAGGTGGGCTTTATTGTTGGCATCATTCCCATCATTGTTACTTGGCGACTATGGAGGAGGAGGTGTCTTGCTCGGATGGAAGGTATTATGGAATCTCATAAAACTGTTGTTTATTTTATTCGTGTGTGGTTAGGAACTCTTTGTCAGGCGGCTAAGCAAAATAAGAGACTGTCCCGCAGGGATGGCATGATCCTTGAGGCCCTGCGGATAAATTCGGTAGTCCTGAAAGTTCCATGTTGCAAAGTGGTAAGGTGGTTTAAGCCGCCGTTGGGGTAGTACAAATTGAACACGGATGACAGTAGTATTGGTAATCCAGGTTCCTGTGGTATTGGTGGGGTTATTCCTAATGATGCAAGTGGTCATGTCCAGGCTTACGCCTCTCATAGTGGCTTCGGTTTTAATAATAAAGCGGAACTCATGGCACTCCTTCAAGGTTTGAGGATTTGCAAATCCATGAATATCTCTAATGTGATAGTTGAAATGGATTCTATGGTGGTTATCTCTTGGTGGCTCAAAGGGAGATGTGGTGTGTGGTACCTAGAGAATTTCTGGGAGGAAATCGTTGAATTAATACGCACAATTTATTACCATTTTCAACATGTTTTTCGTGAAGGTAATAGAGTAGCAGATTGGTTGGCCAAAGAAGGGGCCTCAGGTGCTGAAGTGATTTATTTTAATAATTGTAATATGTTTTGGATTCTTAGAGGTCTAATTCGTTTGGATATTTTAGGCCTTCCTTCTTTACGATGTTAGGTCTGGTTTCTTTGTGGTGTTTCTATTTTCCTTTTTATCCATAGGCTTGTCATAGTTGCTTTTTTTGGTTTGCGGTCTTTTGGGGTTATCCATGGACCTTGATTTGTTACCATAGTATTCTTCCACCACAAGTGAGGGTTTTTATTAATAACGATGGGAGGGGGTCACTATTGGACATGTAACCTTCCACTCTTTTAAAAAAAAAAATGAAGAAGAAGAAGAAGAAAACTTGCTGAAATTCCAGGTATTTAATCTTAAATTTGTGCGAAATCACATTTCTATACATGTACGGGATGCTTCGTAGAGCCTTTATTTTAGTTTATTTTCAGAGATGAGACGAAATAAGATAAGATTAAAGTTGAAAAGTTGAATAAAATATTATTAGAATATATTTTTTAATATTATATTTGTTTTGGGATTTGAAAAAGTTGAATTGTTTATTTTATTTTGTATGGAGATTTGAGAAAGTTGTAATGATGGGATAAGAAGTTTTTAAAGTTTTCAAAATTTTGAATTTTAGTCATGAAAACAAACAAGGATTTTATTTTCGTTTTCTGGATTAATTTGATAGAAAGTACGAACATTGTTTCTCCTAGATTTTTATCCAAGACAAGCATGTTATAAAGGTGTACAGTACATAAAGAGATCTCAATGAACAATATTTGAGTAGTTCTTCGATTATAGGATAAGAATTTCTTCTCCAAAAATAAATCATTATCTTTAGAATAATTATTCTTAACATTTCATACATCACATCTCTTTTAAATTTTTTTTATAATAAGTATGTGATGTATGAATCAGGATGAGTAAAACAACTCAATTATTTAAGAAAAATAAAATTAAAATAGGTAAGACTCGGTCCTCTTACCTTTACTTTCAAAGTTAGGAAATAAATTGAAGCGACCCAAGTGACGACGACGACTTGCACAGAAGCTAGACCCATTGACTTGGCTGATGACTTGAAGAAAGTCTTCAAGCATACCATATTAAAGTCGAAGTTTTTCTTCTAAGTTGGTGAGAGGCAGAAAAAGAGATAGAAATTGAAAGGAAGATCCCATTATTTATTGCTGGAAAACCCAAGTCTTTGGAGTGCTACTCATCCCGTCTTCCTTCCTCGGCAGGGCACTAAAATTATATTTAGTGAGAAATTAGACACAGATGGATATTGGTGCAATTACAGAAATGCTTTTGGTTTTGAAAGTGTGCCTCTCTTTTGTTATAGCGACTGCTATTCTTGGAGTCGGCAACTCAGAACACGCTGCTGCAGGGAACATTAATATTGGTCAGGGTGGAAGAAAACTTGCTGAAACTCCTAGTCCAGGTAATTAAGTACATAAATACATTATTCTTGTGGAAACCTACTATACATCTTTCTTTATATATGCATGTTTTAAATTGGTCCACCCTAAGACGCTATTTATAAATTGTATGTGACTATATATAATTCACGGAGACTGAGAAGCTTGCTTGCAGTTATCCAGAGCACACATACTATGGCGGAAAGCACACTTCTGCTCTAGTACACAGCTTGTTTTGTAGGGCTTTTTCCTGTGTCCCCCCTCTAAGGACGCAATTTGATACGTACTGCATGCGCACGTATATTAATATAAATACAGTTACTCGTCTATTAAAGAGTTTAATAATTATTAAGTTTATATTTATGACATCTTCTCTGACGCGAACTCAACGAATAAGATTTGAATACTTCTTTAATTAACGAATAATAATTTCTTCAATTCGATTTGCTTAATTTGATTACTTAAAAACCAAAGAAAGTCCAACAGTACTGTTGATAAACGAAGTACGTACGTATACTAACCCCTGTTTTATTATAATGTGTATTATTTAGACTTATAAATTATAATTCAGGACCTGATTTTTTTTTATTTTCTACTTTAATCTTTAACTTCAAAACCAAAATGCTTGTCCTTCAAAGACAAGGATTTTTGTGAAGTTTTTTAACTCTTTTTTTTCCAAACAAATCTCCCTTATACGTGCAGGTCATTGCAGAGTCTGAATTCAAACACCTGAGAAATCTCTCAATAAGTAGGTTTAAAAGCAAAATATTTAATCAAGTGGGTAGAATAATATTGCAGAGTCTGAATTCAAACACAGAAATCTCTAGTATGTAATTAATTATATGAAATCATCAATTATCTAAAAAATTTAAAATGATGAGAAGAGATTTAGTCATTTATATTTATTTTAATAAATAAGCCAAAGGTTTGGCTTTCACGGATTTTGCCGGCATGCTAGTTACAAAAAGGTGTGCTAATGATAATTCAAAAACATGATTGGCTTAAGTCTTAACGTAAAAAGTGTTTGGAGATTGAGCTGTTCGAAATTAATCTTGAAAATGTTACAAGGATTTCTAGTGTGTGCGAGCGCAACAGAAACAACAAATTAAGAAGCCGATCGATAATTATGATCTGGATGAACTTATTTGAATAGTAGACCTGCATTTATATCGATCGCTAATTTGTTCCAACTCTCTTTTTGGTGTCAGGACTTCAAGGTTTCATCAGCATTGACTGTGGTATCAATATTGAAGATAATTACATTAACCCGACAACGCATATTCCTTACACGTCAGATGAAGGATTTATAGATACTGGAATAGCTAAAACGGTGCCCGGAAGTTATGATAAGGTGAAACAGACATTGAGAAGTTTTCCTCAAGGAAAAAGGAATTGTTACACACTTCGACCTAATCAAGGCAAAAACAACAAGTACTTAATCAGAGCTAGATTCACGTATGGAAATTATGATGGCAAAGACAAGGGCCCAGTATTTGACCTATTTCTTGGGGTTAATAAGTGGACAACAGTAGACAATACGAATGAAACCTGTTATGAGATAATTCACGTAGCTTCGAGGGATTACATAGATGTTTGTCTTGTGAACATTGGCCAAGGTGTACCCTTCATTTCAGCTTTGGAGCTACGGCATTTGGACTCTTCCATGTATCGCATCGAGAGCGGGGCACTAGTGTCAATCTCGTTTGGTCGACGTGATATTGGCAGAACTGGCAATTCAATAATCAGGTGAATCATTTCATACACAATGCTTGTAGATTTATGACTTGTCTCTAACATTACTCTATCTTGATTACATGTCACGTTAGTTTATGTGATTACTTTTTGTGTGATTTCATGATTAAATCTTCTCTTGCATGCGTTTAATTATCTTTGGCTCACGTTCATCAATCATATAAAAGCTAGCGCTTCTATTCCAAATTTTGTTCTGACACTATCTGGGGGGAAAAAATTGCTGCCATTTAGGTATCCAGACGATGCGTATGATCGGTACTGGTACCCTTCACAAGAAGATGATTGGATTAAAATTGCCTCCAGCTCGATCATTTACACCTCTAGCAGTGATAAAGCTTATGGATTGCCAGCTGAAGTGATGAAGACTGCTGCCAAAACACAGAACGCGAGCATTCCCTTAAAAGTTGACTTCACGGGGCTAGATCCTCTTTCAAAATATTGTTGTTACTTTCACTTTGCTGAGGTTGAGAAACTTGAATCTGGCCAGAAGCGGGAATTGACAATTTCTTTGGATGATCAACGCAGCTATCTGACAGAATCTGTTATACTTGATTATCTAACTCCACGTACAATAGTCCAAGATAATCCGCCAATTACCAGAGCGCCGCGGTTATCCTTGTCAATAAATGCGGCTCAGGGAACTCATCTTCCTCCAATCCTCAACGCCTATGAGATTTTCATGTTGATAGAGCTACCAAATGAACCAACTGCCACAGAGGACGGTATGCCTTCTTCTCTTTTCTATTTTTCTTGTACGGATTAAGTGCAATATTTTGCTGTATGGTCCTCTGTATATATAAGCAGTCTTTTCTCAACAAAAACAAAACACAATTTATGTTCTCAATGTTGTTATTAAAGGCCGAACTATCGATTCAAAAGTCTTAGAACTGTTATACAAATTTAATCAACTTTTTGACCCTCAGAAGGTTTTACTCTATTGACATCGACCTCTGTAATGTGGACCTACTATGATACCAGTTATTAAATATCCAACCAATGATCTAAACCTTAAACTCAAGATCATACCACTCGTGTGAGTGGTGACGGTCCTATATATGAAGTCATGGGAGGACTAAAGCCCCCAACATGCCCTAACATTGCATCCTTTTGCAGAGGTATCCCTGTTTAATGGTTGCAACTCCTCAAAGAGTTGCATCAGTTTAGTGTGAACCGATCCTACACTATAGGAGAATTACATGCTTGGAGTGCACAATATTATGATGTAATTAACACCACACATCTCTCCCACATTACTTTTCAATGATTGTCTGTTGATTCTAGTTTTGCCATTAATAATTTTAGTTAAAGCTATCACGGAAATCAAGAAACGGTACAACGTGACTAGAAACTGGCAAGGCGATCCATGTGTACCAAGTGAATACTCATGGGATGGTTTAAACTGCACTAACGTCGACAATCTTCCAAGGATCATCTCATTGTAAGTGCGCTTCCGAAACATAAAACTTCTGTGGAGGCATGCATGCTGTGAAACTTTCGTTTTGACGGAAACTACAAAGATAGTGGCTCCTTTGTTCACAGGGGCCAACTACGAGAGATTTTTTCTTTTTTGTAATTAATTAATTAATTATTCATTTATTAAGTATTATTTATTTTTTTATTGCAACTTACATTAAAAAATGGCAATAACTTCCTCGTTTCATAATTTCAAGCAGGAACTTGAGCTCAAGCAAATTGACAGGGGATATCACTACTTCATTCTCCAAGCTCGAACTATTGCAGTCCTTGTGAGTTTTTAATTTGAAATGTGAACTTTGGCTTAGCTTGCTAATAGTTTTATGCAAGATTTTACTTTCTTTTCCAGGGATTTGTCATTTAACAACTTAACTGGGCCGCTGCCACAAGTTTTGGAACTGCTACCCAATTTAAACACTCTGTAAGTAGTGGAACTCTGATCTAAGTGTTGCGAACAATACCTCCAGGGAAGGAAATTGAAGTGATCTACCAACACTATCTTTGCAGGGATTTAAGAGGGAACAAGTTCACAGGTTCAATTCCTGAGGCTCTTCTGGAACAATTTAGGAATGGAAAATTAGACCTAAGGTTAGGTTATCTTCCTACCTCTAATATTTCTTTTTCTCGATTTCCATATTAATGTTATAACCACTCTATTCTTTTCTTTTGTACATAGCAAATGCTTGAACAAGTATATTTCCAACTGTAATTTTTTTTTTGCAAGACAGACGGCATCATCTAATATATAATAACTAACTGACCTTTTCATCTTACCTTGATGCACATCATACAAGGGTTGATGCACATCCGGATCTTTGTCTGTACACTCCATGTAAGGGAAAGAAGAAAAAGGAGTTTTTCATTCCATTTCTTGCAGCATCTATAACAGCAGTCTTGATCCTTCTCTTCATCGTTAGTGCTCTTGCTATATATACAAGGAAAAGAGGATCAGGTAGTTCGTTCTTCATTTTCTGCTTCTGCAGTTGTTATCACAGTTTATATAGGCGAGCTTGCTTACAAAGATACACCGAAGTCTTTGATAATTAAGTTGCGAAAAAAATTATAGAAAGATATAAAAGAGAACACGATCATGGAAGGAAACTACAAATGATCGATAAATGAATTACATTAGTGGAACACCATGGTAGGTGAAAGTGATGAATGCGTTCATTCTACTCACCTGGTGCTTGGGTTCAATTCTCACCACACTCATGTTTACACCAAGTCAGAAAAATGTATCCTGATGCCCTTTCTTGCTCAAACATTAAGATAATATTAAAAATAAAGAGTTTCATCCTCCCAATCATTATCCATTCATGGTTGTACTGTCTATACCATACAACCATGGCATCTCAATGCGCTGCTATTTTGTAAAATCAAGTATCCCCGAAATCTTCGATAAGTGGGACACCACTTCGTACCATCTTGAGGCTGACCTTGAAAAAGGATCTAACACATCCAAACATAGACAAGCTGAAATCCAGGACTTCTTCTAGCATTACTCACGGTCAAACTATAATGCAGAAACCTAAGCTCAGAACGCTACAACATCACTGCATGTGGGATTTGGTTGTACAAGCCTGAGGGTTAATGTGCATTCCCCTTTAGTAACAAGCATGAGAGATTTAAAACATAAACTAAGCACATATTTTTAGCAGAGGTGAATGTTTCAATTTTGATAATCTTTCTTGCTGTAGACATGGTTACCAAATCCAGCATCAAGTCAAAGAATCGACAGTATAGCTACTCTGAGGTTGTCAAGATAACCAATAACTTCAAAAACATCATTGGCAAAGGAGGATTTGGAAACGTGTACCTCGGCAAATTGAAAGATGAAATTCAAGTTGCTGTTAAGCTTCTATCTCCTTCATCAAACCAAGGGTACAAGGAATTTAGAGCGGAGGTTAGTTGGAACAGCAGCCAATGTTTGCTATTACTTGAATGTTTCAAAGACTACAATTTCACACAACTAAACCATGGAACTCCATTTCGAAACGCAGGCACAGCTGTTAATGGTAGTTCATCATAGAAACTTGGTTACTCTTGTTGGATACTGTGATGACGGTGAAAACAAGGCGCTCATATACGAGTACATGGCTAACGGAAATCTGCAGCAGCATTTGTCAGGTATTTGCAATCTCGTTTTTAAAGGCTCCTCTCATCCTATGAGTCGATAGCTATATGTTACCTTCATCAAATCAAAAGTACATCATAGGTTGGCTTCTAGTTAGAGCAAGCAACCTGACACAGTGCAAATCATCCAGAATCCTTCTCAAGTCATTTTCCATAGGCAGTCCCATAAGTTAATACGATGAGGATATTGAATCTGCGTGTTTCACATAAATCTGACGGAAATTATTATTTTCTTGCATGATTGTGAAAACTTGGGCCCTTTTTTTATGACAAACAAACTGAATGAGACAAAATTGGAATGTTCTTGTTGCAGTGACAAACCCAAATGTCTTAACATGGAATGAGCGACTTTGTATTGCAGTGGACGCAGCACACGGTTTGCAAACAAATAAACCACATAATTATTCATCTTCAGCATCTTTGAATTTCTTTTTTGGTTTGCTCGAATAAGTCCACATTGTTTATTGGTGGAGTTACAGGGTTGGAGTATCTACATAATGGTTGCAAGCCACCTATCATCCACAGAGATTTAAAACCATCCAACATCCTACTAAACGAACAAATGCAAGCCAAGATAGCTGATTTTGGGCTTTCTAGAGCCTTTGCCACCGAAAGTGATTCCCATGTGTCAACTTGCCCAGCTGGCACTTTGGGATACGTCGATCCGGAGTAAGTGTTTAGAGCTACTGACTTCTGCATAGCTCTTTTTTTAGTTATATTGTAATCAATTATCACACTAAACTTTTTGTGCTAAATTTTCTACTACCAAAAATATGTTTTTTCCTTGCGCATCCAAAATCTCCAAAATGTATGGCCTGCCCTTAATTCAACGTGCGAGTTGTCTAAATTTTTAGATGCCTGCTGCTATTACTCAAGTAAGGTTCAAGAAATCAATCATTATTATAAGTGATAATTTAAAGCTTTAAATTAGTATTTGGGTTTCTTATACTGTTCTAATGACCCTCGTCTTTGTTTTACTTGCAGAATTCCAACATCTGGGAACTTCAATAAGAAAAGTGACGTCTATAGCTTTGGGATTATTTTGTTTGAGCTTATAACTGGTCGAGCTGCAATAATAAGAGGTCCTATGCGAAACAATCACATACTTGATTGGGTTTATCCTTTGATTGAAAGGGCTGATATTCAAAACATTGTTGATCCAAGACTAGAAGGAGAATTCAACACCACTTCTGCATGGAAATTTGTGGAAATAGCCATGTCGTGCGCACTACCAGTTGCAATCCAAAGGCCAAACATGAGTCAGGTATTGGCAGAACTAAATGAATGTTTGGCTTTGGTATTGACTCGTGGAAGAAATCAAAGGATGACAGCTGAGTGTAGAACTTCAAGCATGCCACACAACACGTTCCATTTGGGGCTAGAATCAGAAATTGCTCCCATCGCTAGATAGTTTCTGAAGAAAACTATGCTCAGAAGTTCCTTCAATACAATATCACAAGTGATCTGTTTGAAGACCTTATTATATCCTTGTTTCATGTGTATCTTTTTTCAATCGAGTATGAGACTGAATACTATTATGCATTTCAACAGCTTTCTAGGGTCTATTGGACATATAAAGTACAATGATTACTAGTTTGTATTCTGAATTAAACACTGCTTGAAAATCCATATATGATAATCTACATGATGTAGAGGAAGCTGAATAGATTTTATGCAACCGTATTAAGGGATCAATTAATTAATATCAATTCAAGTCACTTTCAAAAATAAGATCCTTTTCTTCCCATTGAGAATCGAGTAAGAAGAGGAGAACGTGCCATCAATGTATATGGTAGGGATGTAAGCTAGTAGCCTAACAGGATGAAGCAGCAGAAGCAAGCAAAGCGTTTCCGGCCTCCAAAAGTCTGAAGAAGAAAACGATGCTAGTTGTAGATGGAAGAAAATGTGACTCGTGTGAAATCCTTTGAAAAGAACCTTCTCAAAAGGAAACAGTCTTAGAAATGTTTACATAGAATGGATCAAATTAACTATTTTTTTTATTACAAAACTATTTACAATCACCCGTTGCTACAAAACCTTTGTTGAGTCTATAATCCCACTTATATGGATACTAACTTGTTTGCCACCACTGTAATATCAGCCAAAAGACTCAAAACTTTGACAATTAACTTGATTTTATTTATTAGAATTCCAGAAGCTGAACTCTTTTTAGATTATACGAAAATTCAAATTGTTTTCTTGAGGTTTAAATAGGAAAGAAAATTTGATTTTATTACATAGGGTATTTTAGTCTTTTTATAATGGTGTGGGTTGTGTGAGTTGAAATAGTTGCGGATGCCAATATTAATTCTTAAAAAATACATGGTTATTTACACATAGAATCTACAACCTTTTTAAAAAAAATTTAAATATATATAAACTTATCTTAAAATCCAAATATATTTTAAGCGGGCTCTATAGACCTCATTTTATTATCTCAACTCTTTACTATTCATAAAAAACTCAACTTAGCTCACCATCTAAAAAAAGAAAGATTGCTAAAAGAAAATTCAAGATTTTCCAAAGATCCATTCCCAAGTTGCGTTCATTTCGTTTATTGGGACTTGAATTCTATGGTCTGTGACCATGACGGCCGATGCCCGATGGGTTACTACTATGTACCAACGGATCCAGACAGGTTCAGATGTCATGGTCTAACATTATTCTGTGTAAATTATTTTTAATTCAATTAAGGGCGGCATTATAGTCATATTTTTTTTGGAAAAATGTTGATAGAAGCTACTGTTTGCAGCATCCATTTTGCACATATCATGTGGCTTCATCCAGACCGTCCATTTCTTAAAATGAGAAAAAAATGAGAGGAGGAGAAGAAGCCACATAGTGAGTACAAAGTGTGCACTCACAATAGTGGCTTCTCTCTAGCATTACTCATTTTTTTTATGCGTTCTTTTAATCCTCTTAAATATTTTTTAAAAACAAATTATAATATTATTAAAAAATATTTTCTTAATCACTAAATAAATAAATAAATAAGTTTCGGGACACTTAATATTTTCCTTCAATTAAATCCAATTTTTTTATTTTAGTTTTTTGGTAGGCGATCTTGTCAGTTTCTTCAAACTAGGGGTGGGCAGCGGGGCCCCGCCCCCGCTGCCCCGCCCAGCTTCCACTCCGCCCCCGCCCCGCATGGAGAAGGCCATGCGGGGGCGGGGGGCGGGATGACCCCAGCGGGGCCCCGCCCCCCCCTCCGCTCCCCATATATAAATTTTTATTTTATATATATATAAATAAATATATTGTATATAAATATATATAATTTATTAAAGACTTGAAATTGTATTCAAGTCATTGGATTGCCTTGGCCTCCTAGGCCAACCTTTATATAGGAGGTCAAGGCAATACAATAGTCATCTTTAAGCAATGTGGGACTTAGTAGTAAGTCCCACATTACTTAAAGATGACTATTGTATTGCCTTGGCCTCCTATATAAAGGTTGGCCTAGGAGGCCAAGGCAATCCAAAATCTAACTCAAATGAGTTTAAGTTCTTTTTATACTTATAAATTTTAATTTATTATTTAAATTATAGTATAATTTGAGTCTAAAAAAATAATTTTAGACCAAAAAAATAATTTTTAAACATAATGTGTTTTTTAAGCGGGGGGCGGGGGGGGTGGGAGTTTTTCCCCCGCCCCCCGGCAACGGGGGGACCCGGCCCCCTCCAACCGGGGGCGGGGGGCAGGGGAAAAACCCCCACCCCCCGCATGGTGCGGGGCGGGGTGTGGGGGAGGGTACCCCCCGCCCAGCACCATGCGGGTATCACCCCTACTTCAAACCTTTTATTCTATTTTATGTTTATATATTCATTTAGTTTTTTGTTTCTTTCTGTTTGGGGGCTTTTCTTAGGTAACAGCCCAGTTGTTATCTTTGAACCAGCCGACTCGGCAATGAAAAATGTTTTAATTATAAAAAATTATATAAAAATAAATTTATAAAATAAAATAACTTGATAGGGTACATTAAATTATAAAATTATTTTGTAAATTATAACGTAATAGATAACATAAAAGCACGTTATTTTATTAATTTATTTTTATGTAATTTGTATCAGTAAAATTTATCCCATGTAATTATTTGATTTTAAACATAAAAGAAATGAGCTAATCAAATAAAAATGGTAAGAAAAATATAGTACAGCATATATATATTGATAATAACCTGGCATGAAATTTGTTGGATATATTTTTAAAATAATTATATATTATTTTTTTATTGATATTATTTTTTAGATTTATTGAAAAGTTATGAGTTATTTTAAAAATAGAGAAATTATAAAGAAATTGTTCTGACCTAGTGGCATTGGTGGCCTTAATTGACCCAAAAAACCGATTTTAGACTTTTAGTCCAAGGAATAGTTACAAATAAAAAATAAAAAATAAAAAATAAAAAAAAATTCTCTCTCCCCTAAAAACTATTTAAATATGCTCGTAACTACTATATGCATATCATTGCTGGTGAAGATACTATTATCTTAAAAAAAAAAAAAAATGCTTTAAAATATATTCTTTTCTATCAGTATTAACCATTACCCGAAAATTTAATGTATCAAACACATATATTCTGTCAATAAGTTGAATTAAATGCAGGAAAGAGAAGAGGGAAGAATATGGAAAATTGGACAGGGTGGAGATGAGCATATGGGAATGTTGTGAACTTCTCAATGAAGTTGTTGATGAGAGTGATCCGGACTTGGACGAGCCCCAAATCGAGCTGAAGCAATTAGAAAGGATTGTCCCAACGAAGAAGGTTGCCCATTTCATGATTAGACACTTGCATTTGTATTACTCATAAAGGCATCATGCTAATGGATAGATTCTCAGCAAGTATTGCAAATTTGATATGATCTTATTTTTAGGAGTTCTTAGATGATATGGTTTCTATGATTTGTTTTAGACCTTGGGAAGGTGCTTCTTCTTCCTCGCTTTGGGGAACTTCCTCAATGGGCTGTTGTAGGTGAGCTCGAGAAAATTAACGGTAGCATTTCCTTTTGCCTTTCTCAGTAGTAAATTTTCAAATTGCTGAATCATGAACCTTAATGCTGGTGACACATTCCCAATTGGTTGTTCTTTTGATGAATCAGTAGTCCATCACAAGGTTATTCTTTCCGTGGATTTTACGCAATAAGAAACACATGACTGCAATGCATCTAGCTAGTGACTGAGTATTTTTTAAAAATAATGATGTTGGTCAAGCAAATCTGATCTAATGTTAAAATTCCGACCACAGTATTTCAAGGAAAACCCAGACTACAGCAATCCTGCTTACAACACTAAATATGGAGTTTATGCCGAGGGCTGCGGGCTCAACAACGTGATGATGTATTTGGTACATCTTTTAAACCCAAAACAAATCATTTAAATTTCTTTAACTGCAACAAGATCAAAATCTACAACTTTGGAATGCCTTTTTCAGGTGGCAAAGGAGAATCAAACCACTACCTTCTGCAGCTCTTTTTATCATCAGATATCACTCCTACGGTGAGTAAGAAAACAGAAATGCCATAACTTGTATCCAAGAATGCCCATTTCGTTTTGATGGACATATTTGCCATTGCAGCATTACATAGATCAGAGGCATACAAGCACTTAATGAATGGGGAGGATGTTGAGAATCTGAAATGGCTCCAGATATTCAAGTAAGAAAATATGCTTCTCTTTGGTTGGTGATATGTTGCATTTCAAGTTGAGTGTGCACGCTAAATGTCATTTTATGGGTGCGTTTTTCATGCAGCAAATATGACCTTTATAGCAAGAGCAAGGTTCGGATCGATGTTGAGAAGGTTAAGCCATACTATCTTTCCCTGATTGAAAAGGTGAGCACCATGGGGGCATCATCAAGCTAATTGTTCTTCCCTTTATCACCTGCATTATTGGTTGGAATTTACTCTTGACACAAACATTTTTATGCTGTTACAGTACTTCCCCTCGAAGCTAAAATGGTGAAAACTCAGTGGATTTGAAGTTTGACGAATCATCGAGATATACATGAGAGTGCTTGCCTGTTTTATAGCTAGTTGTGGAAAACAGTAAATCAGATGTCTTTCCTAGTTCTAGTTTAAGCATCATCAAGCTTAAACTTATGTTTTGCGTGAAATTTCAGTTCTCCCTCATTTAAATAAAAGGGTCTCTTGTATTTCAAAGCAATTCTCGAAGTTAATAAGCAATGAAAATTGTATTTTGGATATTCATCACTTCCAAGTCTACAACAAGTCGGCAGGAGTCACGGTGAATTTATATGGCTTATGTTGGGATTGGTTTGTCATCTTTGTTTGGAAGTAACCGACCCGAACTCCAATCACACCCGGGATGTACAAAATAAATATGAATGTAGAGAGAATGTGAAAGACTGCTCTTCATCTTGAATTTTATCGTTTTCATTCGTATCCATTTTTTATGAAATAGCCTTTCTTGTTAACAGAATTGGGCATTGCCATGAATTGTCAAGTCAAGCACAATCCAATTGAAAAAAGATCATGGTTAGGTAGGTTCATTCCGAGTCATAAATCACATAAATGGCACCTCCTATTTGTCAGCTCTTCATCCCTTCAATTAGTGAGCCATTGCTTTGCATCCTGTCCGCAATGAAAATGACGTGCACGGCTCATCCTAATCCTTCGGTTGATTTTAAATGATCGGCCGCCGTGAGCCCGAGGGAACCTTCGGTCTAGATCTCAGACCAGTCAAGTCAAAACTCCTGGGGCTCAGATAGCCAGATTACGATCAAAACTAGATCATTGACTTTGCTTTGTTTAATAGCCATTAGCACAATCATGTCCATTTGTACAAGCTAGCATGTATCAAAGTCGAAGAATGTAACCTTATATAATTGCTGAAAAAATCTATTCATAAGCCTACACACCACACACCACAACTTTATTTATTTATTTATTTATTTTTTTTATTAAATGTGTATTATATAGATGATGAATAAAAAAATATAAATGTTTTAAGAAGACTAAAATAAAAAAAAATTGAAAAAAAATTTTAAAAAAATGAAAAACAATTTAGTGTGTGGTGTGTAGGCCTATGAGTAGCAATGCTCATAATTGCTAGAGAGTGGGAAATCAATATTTTCCCATTCAAACAAAGCTGCTGATATCTAACCTAATGTCGTGCCGAATCCTGATGTAAGGCCAGAGAACCTGTATAAATATACCTTACCATATAACTCCATTTGTGTTCATCTTAGCAAATCTATTACATCATAAAAAAGAAAATGGCTGGAAACTCTTTGAGGTCTGCTTTCGTGACCCTCTTCGTGTTTGCAATCATTTATCTCCAATGGTAACATGCGATGCAGCTCGGTTCACTCAAGAAGGTAAAAATCCCATTATCGCCTGATCATAAATATTACTAATCATGACTACAAGATTTTTAAATTTAATTGAACAAATCTCATTTTGTTTTGGGTTTCAGTTACAGGACCCATATGCCCTGCTTGTGTATGCTGCACACGTGCACCACCAGGGTCTTGTTGCCAGTGTTGTGCTACTCCCATCGAGACACAGTCCGAGAATGGGTCTCCCTGAGCTTAGTTAGTACTGATATCCATCTTTCAGATTCTGCCGAGACCTGTGCGGGCAGCAGTATATACATATATCCTGAATAAAGGGAATTTCTGCAGAGAAATGGCCAATTCTCCTCCGAACCCTCGATTTGCAGTCTACACACCACTTTGATTTCAGAGAATAAATTAGCTTGTTTGTTTGCTGTAATCAAATAAAATTATTCATGAATAAAAAACTTCCTCACGGATCCATCTTCTCTCTAAAAGAATTTCCGCATTTTGTGATATTATATTTATATATATATAATAAATAATATTTACAATTCTAAAATATGCAAGTTTCGCATTCTTTTTAAAAATAGTGGATAAATATGGAATTCACATAAAAAATCATTTTTTAAGGAAAATACTTTAGCCACAAAAAAATTACATAAAAGTAAACCACAAACTGACATGACTTGATGTGATACGTTAGATTATAAAATTACTTTTATTATAAAGTAGATCTAACAGATTTCATGAAGTCACGCCAATTTATGAGTTTACTTTTATATAATCTTTTTATGATTATAACAATTCTTTTTTTTTTAATAATAGACTCTAATTTTTCATTTGGAATATGCAAGTCTTGTACAGCCAAGATTGTATTTATCGTATTTCAAAAGATTTTAAAAAGAATTGCTAATCCCACCAAAAAATGGGTACCGAGTGCAAAACTTTTTTTTCTTTTTTATTTCTCTTTTCTTCAAAATATTTTTTAAATCACTTTAAATATTTTTAAATTTAAAATAAAATTTACAAACTTATTAAAAAATAATTCCTTAACTATTAAATAAAAAGAATAAAAACACAATTCGGTAGAAAAATTTGGCATCTATTTTTCGATGGGATTAGTGTTTCTCTTTTAAAAAACAGACTAAAGAAAAAAGTCAAGAAGGTAACGGACTTATGCATTTAGGATAGGTTTGGTAACCAAGATGAGACACAAAATTCTCATCTCATCTCATCATTATAATTTTTTCAAATTTTCACATAAAATATAATAATAATTCAATTTTTTCAAATCAAAAAATAATAATAATATTAAAAAATAATATTTTAAACTTTTATCTAAAATTAAAAAAAAAAAAATTTACTTTACTATCCAAACCTATCCTTATGTGACGTCCGTTGGGTTATAAATGGCCGGCCCATCCATGGAGATGAAACTAGCATAAATTATGATTTGCGGGCCCATCCATGGAGATGAAAGTCAGGGTGGTTGGGGTCCTAGCATCAATTATGATTGACCCAGCTCTTCTCTCACCTCCAGAAACTCAAACTCTACTGTTACAATGTATTAACGATCGTTCAGGCCAACCTAGCTAGCTCTGATACTGGTAGTTAGAAAACAATAGGAAAACAGAATATTGCAGAGAGACTTCAATCAAACAACTTGGTTGATTGATTTTAATGACAGATTTGGATTCAGATATGAGATAAGATGAGATGAGATGGTTTTAGATAAAAGATAAAAACTATTATATTAAAAAAAAGAGTATAACAATTTCTTTCACTTATATTAACACCCAAAATTTTCATTTGAAATAATCCACTCTAATATTCTATAAATACACCTTGTAACTCAAAACAACATTAATAAAAACAACTTCCAAAATTAGCTAATAAACAACATAGTCTAAATATAGTAAACTAGGCTAATAATAGAGATTATTGAAAAACAGCAGCACGCAATACTTCAGCTTCAATACTAACTAAATGTCATGCCGAATCTTGATGCAAGGCCAGAGAAGTTGTATAAATATACCTCACCATATAACCCCATTTATGTTCATCTTAGCAAATATATTACATCATAAAAAAGGAAATGGCTGGAAACTCTTTGAGGTTTGATTTTGTGACCTTCTTGGTGTTTGCAATCATCTTATCTCCAATGGTAACATGTGATGCAACTCGGTTCACTCAAGAAGGTAAAAATCTCATTATCGCCTGATCATAAATATTATTTAATTACTTATATCAATCATGACTACAAGATTTTTAGATTTTAATTGAACAAATCTCGTTT
Organism: Pterocarya stenoptera; assembly: GCA_003123785.1. NCBI lineage: Eukaryota > Viridiplantae > Streptophyta > Magnoliopsida > Fagales > Juglandaceae > Pterocarya > Pterocarya stenoptera. Next base: position 133,129 of record QEOT01124271.1, on the reverse strand, counting down.
TGTTTTGGGTTTTAGTTACAAGACCCATATGTCCTGCTTGTGTATGCTGCACACCTACACCACCAGAGTCTTGTTGCCAGTGTTGCGCTACTCCCATCGAGACGGAGACAGTCTGAGAATGGGTCTCCCTGAGCTTAGTACTGATATCTATCTTTCAGGGGCTACCGAGACTTGTGCGGGCCGCAGTATATACATATATCATGAATAAAAGGAATTTCTGCAAAGAATGGCCAATTCTCCTCCGAGCCCTCGATTTGCTGCCTACACACCACTTTGATTTCTAAGAATAAATTAGCCTGTTTGTTTGCTGTTTCAAATGAAATGATTCATGAATAAAATAACTTCCTCGTGGATCCACCTTCTCTCTAAAAGAATTTATGCAATTTATGATAGTATATGTGTATATATACATATATAATAATGAAAAATGATATTTGTAGTCTTAAACTATGTAAGTTTCGTACATTTCTTTTAAAAAAGTGGATAAATATTAGATTTACATAAAAAGTTATTTTTTAAGGAAAATACTTTAGTCACAAAAGGATTACACAAAAGTAAACCACAAACTGATATGGCTTGATGTGATATGTCAGATTATATCGTTACTTTTATTATAAAGTAGATTTAACGGATCCCATGAATCCACGTCAATTTGTAGATTTACTTTTATATAATCTCTTTATATCTATAGCAGTTCTTTTTTTTTAATAGTGGACTCCACTTTTTCATTTGGAATATGCAGGTCTTGTAAACCCAAGACTGTATTTAATGTATTTCAAAATATTTTATAAATAGTTGTCCTAGTCCCACCCAAAAATGGAAACCGTTGAGTGCAAATGTTTTTTTCCTTTTTTTTCTATTTTCTTCAAATATATTTTAAATCACTTTAAATGTTTTTAAAAATAAAATAAAATTTAAAAAGTTACTAAAAAATAATTTCTTAACTATTAAATAAAAAATAAATAAAAATACAATTCAGTAGAAAAATTGGATATCTATTTTTCGGTAGAGTAGTGTCTCTCTTTTAAAAAAAAGACCAAAAGAAAAAGGTTAGGAAGATAATGGACTTATGCATTTAGTCTATGACGTACGCTGGGCTATAAATGGCCGGCCCATCCATGGAGATGAAACTGAAGGTGGTTGGATCGGTATCGAGCCCGTTTGGGTCATAGCATAAATTATGACTGTTGGGCCATCCATGGAACTCAAGGTGGTTGGGGTCCTAGCATAAATTATGATTGACCCATCTCGTCTCTCACCTCCAGAAACTCAACATCTTTTCATACAATCAGCCCTGCTGGCTGCTAGCACTTGACCAAACCGAATCATAAGTACTTAAAGTTAAAGGTCTCCTAACATCCACGTAAATATAAAATATTTCACCCCAGAAAGATTAAAAAAAACAGTTTGCCTTATTTATATTTTCCAAAGATCCATTTAAATGGTAAAAGGATTTGGAGAGGTGTTTGAAGTACAAAATTCAGGATTTAACTGCTAAAAGAAATATATTACTTAGGCATAGAGCATTCTCAATGAATTTTGTAAAATAGATTTTTCTATAAAATATAAAAAAAGATGACCAAAGTTTCCTCCAATAGATCGTCCATTCTATTTCTATTTTCCATTAACTACAGTAAACTCGCTACATGTTCTGTTCATTTCTCTAAACAATTTATTATTATTTTTCTCTCATTTCATCCTCCTCTCATTTTTATCTTATTTTTGCTTTCGCACGGGCCTTACTCTCTTATCTCTCATTTACTTTCCAGCACTTCGTTTATGTGTTTGTCTTTTATGCATCTAGAAGTTTTAAGGGATATTTAGATATAATTTTCCTTATATCCTATCTCATCTCATCTCATCTTATTTTCTTCCCAAAAATCACTCAAATTCAAACACTTTCAAATTAATCATTATAACTTTTCCAAACTTCTAAACAAAAAACAAACCAGGTTTATTTGGTTCAAAAAACAAACTCTAGCCAAAGTTGTTAGAAGGTTTTCTTTATATATAAAAATATATATATAACTTAACTCTCAATTTTTTGTCTATTTTTTAAGTAATTTAAAATATCAGGGAGATTTTACAAATATCAAAAGATATGAGGTGATTATTGATAGTTAGAGAAAATATTTGAAATGAATAAAAAAATATTTAAATAATATAGAGAAAAAAATATATAAATTGACGTATGATGTATTGCACAAGTCAATATATAAAATAAAAAAATAGATTTTGATGATATATTTTAAAGAAATAAATGCTTTGTGTACTTAAAGGAAATGTTGGTAAAACGTACAATTGAAAATCACACATGACAAGATCCATCTAAAAGTTAAAGAGTAGTGTTAGATGTACTTATAATTTTACTTATATTTTTACTTATAAGACTTATTTTGTTAGTTTTCTTTTAAAATTTAAAATTTAAATTTAAAATTTTATAATTTTTAGTATATCAATAACTGACATGTAGAGAAGTAAGTTTTTTTTATAATTTTTTTTTAAGTACATTTAACATTTTTCAAAGTTAAAAAGAAGGAAACAAACGGGAAAGTTAAAAACCAAAAAAAAAAAAAAAATGAAGAAGAAGAAAGAAAGAAAGAAAGAAAGAAGAATAGTAAGATTAAAAAAATAAAAAAATAAGAAAAGCAAACATAAAAGTAAGATAAAAAAGCAAACGGAAAAGCATTAGACCAATTCTCTCCAACCCAGCACGCCTCTTCAAATCCAAATTGGTGTCCACTAATGATCTGAAATTTGGGATTTTTTCCATTTGGAGTTTCAATCTCTCCACTCAAAAATTGATGGTAATATCATTTTTCTCTCATGTTCTAGACATTTATTTAGATTAATTTGTTAAACTAACAAGTTTTAAATAGAGTTTTTGTTTGTGGGATTTATCTTAATTGCTTTAGACAATGCTATTGTTGTTATTATTGGTGTCGGTGTTGTTGTTGGTTGTTGTTAATTTTTAATAACAAATATGAAGCTTTCATTGTATTTCATTTTTTATAAACTAATATAATCTATTTGATTTATAACTTTGTGTGCCTATACAGTCTAAACCGAAGCTCGTTGAGGAAGCAAACATTTACGCACTTTCAATGCAACATGCAATGTATCAAACACAGCATCAGCTAAGTCTTTCCAGAGTATGTTTTAAAATCACTATTGGTTTTAGGATCACTGTGATTTAGTTTTAGGATCACTAATAAGATGTCACTGTTCTTTGTTTTTATAATCACTATATTTGGAGTCAAGCGAGTATACATCTTGGTACACCTTCTGCCATACAAGATGATGAGCGACATAGATGCGGTGAAGACGTAAATCTTAATATTGGCAAACACTTTAGTCAAATGTGAAGACGTAGATTTTTTCTTTAATAACACGAGACTGATATTAATATTGTTAAGTATCTTATTTTTAGGTTGGCCCACTCATTTTGATAACAATAGTGGGGGGTATTTATTTTATCTTGTATGTTTCGTAATATTTGGATGTTGGCCTCATGATTTCGGAATGATGCTCCTGTTATATAGTGAAAAATATTGGATATTATACCCTTTATTTTTGGATGACTTTGTGTGTTGATGATTCATGTTTTGTTATTATCACGGTGTCATGTACTTAACAATTGAATTTATTTTTGAGTGACTTTGTATGTTGAGGATTTAAGTTGTTGCTATTATTAGTGTGTCATGTATTGATTTTAAAAGGCTTCAATTATACTGTTGACTACTCCTTTTAGAGTATAAACTCAAATCTGGCTCAACTGTAATTTCCTTTTATCGTTATTGAATATAATAGATTCTTAAAATCGACTTAATTTCCTACCTATCATTTTTTCTGATAAGGATATGACCAAATCTAATCATTATATTTCAGAATCAATTAGAAAATTAGGAAAATATGAAAATCTCACTTTGTTGGAATTTTTTCTTCATTTTCGTCATGTTTTTAGTGAAATCTGAAATTTCACTTCGCTAAAATTCTTTCTTCATGAGACATTACTAGGTTGGGGCGATGGGCTGTAAAAATAAACTAGAGAATTGAAGAACTCGCTCGGATCGGTTCCTCCATTTTAAAAACCGATCAAAATCGGTCCGATTCAGGTTTTAGGTTTTCGGCATAGGATTGGATCGGACCGGTTCATATATATTAATTAGTTTTTAATATTATATATAATTTTTTTATATTATATATAATTATATATATTGAATAGCATAGGTTTGTTCGACTGTTCGAACATGAAAAGCAGTATTAAAAGTGATTTGCAACCAAGAAGTTTCGTAAATTGAACTTGGAAAGATTGTTATTTTGATGACTCTGCTTCAAATAATCTTTATGATTGAAAAATTCCAAAAATTGATTCAAGTTCAATTTACCAAACTTCTTGGTTGCAAACCACTTTTAATACTGCTTTTCATATTCGAATAGTCGAACAAACCTATGCTATTTCAAAAGCAATATTGCTTTGACTCTAAAAGTAATATTATTATATATAATTATATATGAAATAATATTATATTATAATTTATAACATAAAATTTAAATCTTTAAGTATAAACATTTATTTGATCATATGTTTTAAATATAAAATATATATATTAATTATATTTTATAGTCTAATAAATTATCAGCATATTCTTTTTGATAAATACATTAATAATACTAATACTAAAATCAGAAAATCGGATAGAATCAAAACTAGTAAAATCAGATGTACCAGTGTAATAAGATAACTGATATGGTATCGATTTTAAAAAATTCAAAATCAGTATATGCCGATTTGATCTTGGACCAATTACGCCCCTAGGTTGGGAGTGTTTTCTGTTGGTTACTTTTATTTTTCTGAAAGAAATGCATTTCCGTTCGTAAATTCTTGTTTGTTTTGGCCTTTACCGTTTCTTTTATTTTTCCGTTACTTTTACTTTTTCGTCTGCTTCGTTCACTTTGACTTTGTCAATTGTTGTCACATGTGATTTTAACTTGTATACGTTTTTCTTACGATTTCTTTAAGTACGCGTAGCAAGGCCCGGCCGACGGGTTACTATTACTAACCTACCACGGATGCAGACAGCGGTTCAAAAGTCATAGTCAACATTACTCTGTGTAAATTATTTTTAATTCAATTAAATCCAATTTTGAATTTTAAGTTTTTGCTAGTTGATCTTCTCAGTTTCTTCAAACCTTTTTTATGTTATATATTTATTTATGGGAAAAGATAGTAGTCTGTCGGCTGTTGACCGTTGATTTTTTTTTTTTGATTTAGTGATTAAAAAAATAATTTTTAATGTATTGGTGTATTTTTTTTATTTTTTAAAAATATTTAAATATTTAAAAGAATTTTAAAAAAAATTTAAAAAAAACACAAAAAGTTGAAAGTAGTCATGTTGAGCGGTGATATTTGTTTCTTTCTGCTAGGGGCTTTTCTTAGGTGCATTACAAGAAATTTGACTTTTAAAGATGAAATTAGTTTGGAATGAACTAAATTTCGTCTCTAAAAGTCATTTTTAAAGACGAATTTTTCATTTTGTCTTCAAAAATATCTGAAATTTTTTTGTCTACAATTCTTTTTTAGGACGAAACTGAGATTTTTTGAGATAGAATTTTTTATCTCAAAAAACCATTTCTTTTGTAGTGGTGGCTGCTCGGTTGTAATCTTTGAGCCAGCCGACTATGCAAAGTGAAATGTTTTAGATATAAAAAAATTTCATCAAAATAAATTTATAATTTATTAGAATTTGATATAATACGTTAAATTATAAAATTATTTTTATCGTAAAATAGATTTAACAGATCACATAAAAATATGTAATTTAATTTTATGTAATTCTTTTATATTAGTAACATTTCTCCCATGTAATTATTTGATATCAAACGGAAAAAAAAAAGGACAAGATAATCAAAGTAATTTTTCTTTACCATCCATCTGGGCCTTTAATTATTAATTGCTATTGCGGTATCGATTGAGCATGAGAGAATTATGAGTACGTACGTACGTAGTTGGGTGCTTAGCAACACGAATAGTAGTACCTTCCTTTTCTGCAGCATGCAGTAGTATTGGTTGTGGTTTTGAAATTGAGAAATTATGTTAGTCATGATTCTCACGCCATATATTAATATGTGATTTATTATTTTTATTATTTTATTTAAATATATATAGTTATATATAAATATGCATATTTAAATAAAAGAATAAAAATAATAAATTACATATTATTACATGGTATAAAAATTAATAAGTAGAATTTTTCTTTAAAATTATGGCTCTTTTCTGTTTTAGCGAGTGCTGTTCTCAGCAACTCAGGAAAACTCGCTGTAGGAAATGATAACGAATCAACGATCTACATGGTGGAAGAAAACTTGCTCAGGAAATCCCAGGTATTTAATCTTAAATTTGTGCAGGGAAATCACATTTCTATACATGTACCGGTTGCTTTGTAGAGCCTTTTATTCTATTTTTTTTGCTCGGTTAATTTGATAGAAAGTACGAACGTTGTTTCTCCTAGATTTTTATCCAAGACAACCATGTTATGTAATAGAAAAACTCTAAATACAACTGGCTGAAAGGACTTATTCTTTGTGGAAACCTACTATACATCTTTTTTTTTTTATTAAAAGGTAAAGTTGTAATTATCTAAAAATTATATAATTTTTTTTATTTATTGACAATTTTTTTTTTAAATTAGAACTACGTTTTATATTACTCAAAAAAGCATGTTGAAGTCAAACGAACTTTTTAACTTATTTGAAATTAAAAAGTATTTTAATATATAGCATCTAAAAAATCTAATTTTATCATTTTAAAACTATTTAAACAATTTTTAAAACCTCTAAAGCAACTCCTAACAACTCCTAACAAATTTATGAGTTTTGTAAAGACCACTTAAGATGAGTTTAGATGTTTTTAAATGTTAAGATGAATTTAGATTATTTATATGAAGTTATAAAAAATTATGGATCCTGCATATAAAGAGATGTTGAGTTTAAAAAAGTTATGAGTTTTACGTGTAAAGAGGTTTTGAATTGAGATGAGTTTAATGATTTGAAAGTTGGGTATTTGGATGTTAGACTCAATTTAAAATTAGACTAAACTGAATTGATTTCAATTTAATCCAACTTTCGGGACCTTAGTCATTTTTAAATAGACTACTTAGCTTACGGATAAAAAATAATAATTCTCTCTCTGATCTATCCTAAAAATTATTCAAATACACTCTAACCATGTGCATATCGATAATTATTATTTTTAAAAAACAAGATTATGATACATATTCTTTTCTATCAATATTTTTTTTCTAGCTAACAACAAAATATCTCGGTCAAGAACCAAAATGCAAGTCTTTCCCGTGGCATTATTTATTGCTGGAACCCCCCATGTACTTCTTTAAATTGGAGCGGCTCATACTATCTTCCTTCCTCGGCAGGGCACTAAAATTTATTGAGAAATTAGACCAAGATGGATACTGGCCGTGCAATTACAGAAATGCTTTTGGTTTTGAAAGTGAGCCTGTTTTTTGTTATTGCGACTGCTGTTCTTGCAGTTGGCAACTCAGAACACGCTGCTGCAGGGAACATTAATATCGTCATGGTGGAAGAAAACTTGCTGAAATTCCAGCAGGTATTGTTCCTATTCATTGAGGAGAAAATGCAATATTGTTCCTCCCTAGCTTATTTATGTCTTTTATTTTAAAAAATGAAATCAAAATAAGGAAATTTTTAGATGACCCTGAGATTTATTCTCATTTTTAGATATTCGGAGATATTCTTAACATGAAAACCGCCCTAATTCTCTCTTTCTTTGCGAAGGTTTCATAAGCATTGATTGTGGCAGCAACGAAGATTACATTGAAGCGACAACGGGTATTTCATACGTGACAGACAAAAGATTTATAGATACTGGAGTAGCTGAGACTACATCCCCTGATTTATCTAAAAATTTTATACAGCCGCTAAAGAACTTGAGAAGTTTTCCTCAAGGAAAAAGGAATTGTTACATTCTGAGACCAGATCAAGGCAAAAACAATAAGTTCCTAATCAGAGCTACATTCCTGTATGGAAATTACGATGGCAAAAACCAAGTTCCAGAATTCGACCTCTATCTTGGGGTCAATAAATGGACTACAGTGAAAGACACGGATGTAATCAATTATGAGATTATTCACCTACTCTCAACGGATTACATCGATTTGTGTCTTGTGAACACTGGCAAAGGTGTACCCTTCATTTCAGCATGGGAACTACGACCTTTGGACAATTCCATATATCAGATCACTACGGGCGGGGCACTTACTCTAGCACCAGCCCGAGGGGACGTTGGTGGTGGACCGTTCATAAGGTGAATCAGTACCCTCATGCGCTAGAAAATATATATAGAGTGATGCTAAATATAATACTATAGATTGGCAAGACTTCTATAATATTTTTTTAAAAAAAATATGATTTTAGGTATGTCTCATCTTTTCATAAAGAGACTGCGTAGAATGTACCCATTCTATAATTATATAAATAATTTTTCATAACTTATTTATGTACAATATAGTTTTGAAAGCATATACGTTTAAACTAAGTCATATTTTCAATTATCTTATTATATTATTGTTAAATAAAAATTATTGCCATAAAGCAGCCAATAAGTCATCTCAAGTGATTATTTATGGGAAGGTTTAAACTGCAGTAATGACAATCCTCCAAGGGTCGTCTCATTGTGAGTGCACTTCCTAAACATTAACTTCTGTCGATGCATGCTGAAACGCTGTTCAACTTTCATTTTGACCGAAACTTCAAACAGATAGTGACTCCCTGCTTATTGCATGAGTAATTTTTTTTTTTTTTTTCCTGGATTGCAACTTATCTTTGAACATTGGCAATAACTTTTCCATGTTTTATAATTGCAAGCAGGAACTTGAGCTCAAGCAACTTGACAGGGGAAATTGCAACTTCATTCTCCAAGCTCAAACTAATCCAGTCCTTGTGAGTCTTATTTGAACTGATATTTAATTGGCATTCAGTTTCTTAACACCAGTGCTTGCCAGACACCAGCAAGTTGAGCAACACAGTCTACCAGCTTGAGATTGCCAATTGGCAGATGGACCCCTGAATGCTGTAGATGTTAATAATAGGAGAGAGAACATTGATTTTCAAGTAGTCCATTTATTCAATATTGATTTTCAAGGACAGAAAACAATTGTTTAGCTTAACACACTAATATTCTTATCCAAAAAATTTCGTTCTTTTTCAGGGATTTGTCATTTAATGACTTAACTGGGCCACTTGCCAGAAGTTTTGGAACAACTACCTAATTTGAAAACCCTGTAGGTTCTGGAGCTCTGATCTAGGTGTTGCAAGCATGACATTCAGGGAAGGAAATTGAAATGATATACTTAGAACTATCTTTGCAGGGATTTAAGAGGAAACAAGCTCACAGGTTCAGTTCCTGAGGCTCTTCTGGAACAGTCGAGGAATGGACAATTGGTCCTGAGGTTAGGCTGTCTCCCTATATAGCTCCAACATTCTTTTTTCTCAGTCTGCTTATTAATGCTAACTTCACTTAGTTCTTTTTTTGTACATAATAAATGCTAGAAAAAGTATATGTTCATTTCTTCACTGTAAGGAAAAATTATATTTCCAACTGTAAATTTTTTTGCAAGACAGACGGCATCATCTAATATATAATAACTAACTGACCCTGTCATCTTACCTTGATGCCTTGATGCACTTTACACAAGGGTTGATGCAAATCCGGATCGTTGTCTGTACGCTCCTTGTAAGGGAAAGAAGAAAAAGGAGTTTGTCATTCCAGTTCTTGCATCGTTAATAACAGCAGTCTCGATCCTTCTCTTCATCGTTAGTGCTCTTGCTATATATAGAAGGAAAAGAGGATCAGGTAGTTCGTTCTTTATTTTCTGCTTCTGCAGTTGTTATCACAGTTTATATACGTGAGCTTGCCTACAAAGATATTGCACTCAACGGAAACTAACCTTATTTTCTTGTGATACACCGAGGTCTTTGACAATTAAGTCGTGAAAAAAACTATAGATAGAAATAAAAGAGAACACGATCATGGCAAAAGACAAACTAGTGCTTGGGTTCAATTCTCTCCACACTCATGTTTACACCAAGTCAGAAAAATGTATCCTTCTTTAGATTGTCATCCTGATGCCCTTTCTTGCTCAAACATTAAGATAATATTAAAAATAAAGAGATTAATCCTCCCATTCAATCCATTCACCCTGGAGTTCGACATAGTTGAGAATCTCATTACTGTTTATACTGTACAACCATGGCTTCTCAATCCCTTGCTATCTTGTAAAATCAAGTAGCCCCAAACTCTTCAATAAGTGGGACACCACTTCTTACCATCTTGAGGCTGACCTTGAAAAAGGAGATAATACATCCTAACATAGACAAGCATGAAATCAAGTACTTCTTCTAGCATTACTCACTGTCAAACTATAACACAGAAACCTAAGCTCAGCACATGAGCTATAACATCACTGCCTATGGGATTTGGCTGTACAAGCCTGAGGGTTAATCTGCATTCCCCTTTAGGATAAGTGGACTCTGGCGTTTTAATTATAACGAGCATGAGAGATTTAAAACATAAACTATGCACAATACAATGCAAGCTGCAAACATATTTTTAGCAGACGTGAATGTTTCAATTTTTATAATCTTTCTTACTGTAGACATGGTTGCCAAATCCAAATCCAGCATCAAATCAAAGAATCGACAGTTCAGCTACTCTGAGGTTGTTAAGATAACTAATAACTTCAGAACCATCATTGGCGAAGGAGGATTTGGAAGCGTCTACCTCGGCAAATTGAATGATGACATTCAAGTTGCTGTTAAGCTTCTCTCTCCTTCATCACACCAAGGGTACAAGGAATTTAGAGCGCAGGTTAGATAGAACAGAAGACAGTTCGCAATTACTTGAAAGTTTCAAAGACTACAATTTCACCCAACTAAACAATGGAACTCCATTTCAAAACGCAGGCACAACTCTTAATGGTAGTTCATCATAGAAACTTGGTTACTCTTGTTGGATACTGTGATGACGGGGAAAACAAGGCGCTCATATATGAGTACATGGCTAACGGGAATCTGCAGCAGAATTTATCAGGTATTTGCAATCTCGTTTTCAAAGGCTCCTCTCATCCTAAGAGTCGCTAGCTATATGTTAACTTCATCAATCAAAAGTACATCATAGGTTGGCTTCTAGTTAGAGCAAGCTACCTTGTCAAGTCATTTCCTATAGGCAGTCCCATAAGTTTATACAATGAGGATATTGAATCTTCATGTTTCACATAAATCCGACGGAGATTATTATTTTCTTGCATGATTGTGAAAACCTGTCTATTTTTTTATGACAACCAAACTGAATGAGACAAAATTGGAATGTTTTTGCTGCAGTGACAAGTCCAAATGTCTTAACATGGAATGAGCGACTTTGTATTGCCACGGTTTGCAAACAAATTAACCACATAATTATTCATCTTCAGCATCTTTGAGTTTCTTTTTTCGTTTGCTTGAATAAGTCCACGTTGTTTATTGGTGGAGTTACAGGGTTGGAGTATCTACATAATGGTTGCAAGCCACCTATCATCCACAGAGATTTAAAACCGTCCAACATCCTACTAAACGAATACATGCATGCCAAGATAGCTGATTTTGGGCTTTCTAGAGCCTTTGCCACCGAAAGTGATTCCCATGTGTCAACTTGCCCAGCTGGCACTTTGGGATACATGGATCCGGAGTAGGTGTTTTGACCTACTAACTTCTGCATAGCTCTTTTATTAGTATACTGTAGTCAATTATCATGTCCAAAGTTCTAGTGAAATCTATAACACTAAACTTTTTCTCCTAAAGTTTTCTACTACCTAAATATGTTTTCCCTTGAGGATCGCCACATGGAATCCCATTTTCCAAAATCTCCAAAACTAGTGGAAATTGGACATGCCTCGCTTTATTCACCACTGCGAGTTGTATTGTCGTTGTGCTAATGACTCTCATCTGTGTTCTCCTTGCAGATTTGCAACATCTGGGAACTTCAAAAAGGAAAGTGACATATATAGCTTCGGGATTATTTTGTTTGAGCTTATAACTGGTCGCCCTGCAATAATAAGAGGTCCTATGCTAAACAATCACATACTTGACTGGGTTAATCCTTTGATTGAAAGGGCAGATATTCAAAATATTGTTGATCCAAGACTAGATAGAGAGTTCAACACCACTTTTGCTTGGAAAGTTGTGGAAATAGCCAAGTCGTGCGCACTACCGACTGCAATCCAAAGGCCAGGCATGAGTCAGGTATTGGCAGAACTAAAGGAATGTTTGGCTCTGGTAATGACTCATGGGAGAACTTCGAGCATGCACACAGCACGTTCCATTTCATGCTAGAATTAGAAATTTCTCCTGTCACTCGATAGTTACTGAACAAACTATGCTAAAAAATCCCTTCTATGCATGACAAGTCTGTTTGAAGAGCTTATTATATCCTTGTTTCATGTGTGTAGTATAACACCCTGCTCCTTCCTTCATTCTTCTGACGTAAGCAATTACGTCTGATGTGACAGCCAGCTCCTCCCCCTAGTGTCTAAGAACCCCGTTACGCGTGCCAGATCCTGATGGCGTGTTTTAAAAATACTACATGATTTCTAAAGTTAGTTTTGTGTTTTAAAGTTGTGTATTTTAAATGGAAGATTCCTATTATTATTTAACTGAAGAATATTTTAAATAACTCAATTATAACATCTTTGAAAAGCTCCAAAAATATTATAATTGTGGGAATCATTTTATATAAATGATTCCAGTTATTTAAAATATTATGTGATCTAAATAATGATGGAATCTTTAATTAATTTAATAGTTTTATTCTTTTAAATATTTTAAGTAAAACTTCATCATTTTATAAATGATGAAGGAATATTATTTTAAATAATATTCTATCTTTATTCCTCTCAATGTTTTTAAATAAATAAAAGTTTACGTGTTTTTAAATCAGTATTTAAGGGTCATCGTAGACCATTTTATAGACCCCCAAAGAATGAGTTTTAGTATAAATCCCAGCCCCTCTCTCTTTTCCCTCACTTTTCCCCAGCCCTCTCTCTCTCTTCCCTTTCTCCCTCTCGGCTTGCATTGCACGACACCCACACGTCCGAGTGCTCCACTGCACAACCCGGCGCCGCCGTGCGCCGGTGAGCCTCACCGCCCCTCCGACCGGCTTCCCCTCCCTTCGGCGAGTCTCCCTGCACCGGTCTCCCTCGCCCACGCTCGCCCCTCCTCTCCCTCGGTAGTGCACTGCCCGAACGGGCTTAGAAGCCACAGCGCCGCCGTGCGTCGTCCTCCGGCGCCACCACTCCCACAGCAGCCTCCCCTGCCACCGACCGGTACCCTCCAGCGGCCTCAGCCCCTCCCATGCAGCCACCTCCCTCCACCATGCACGAGCACAGCAAACCCATGCACGGGTTCACTGTGCAGCCTCCTAGCGCCGCCGTGCGCGGCCATCTCGGCCAACGGACACCACCACGAGACTCCTCAGGTCTCCCCCTTCCTCCTCCCATGAACCCACGGCCAGTAGGCCTCTCCTCCACCTCCCGGTGTCCCCCTCTCCACAGCACAGGTTTAGCCTCCCCCGCCGCCGTACGCCGCCACCCATGGCAAGTGACCACCACCTTCAGCCTCCTCAGGCCACCACGAAGCCAACCGGACCACCCTTGGCCCCGATCTGTCCCCCATGCACGCACACTCTCTCTCACTCTCCCACGGCACCTATTCCCTCACAGTGCACGGCCAGCCACCATAGACCACCGTGTCGACCACCACGGAGCCTCCATGGCTCCACTAGCAACCTCCCCTAGCCTAGCCCAAGCCTAAACCACCACTTTATGTGGTGGATAATCACTGCACGTGATGAACAGTCACTGCGCGTGACTGACTGCCACTGTACACTGCAAGATCCGCCGCGATACGCTCCCTTCTAGCATCATCAAGGCTACCTTAGGCCCTTCCAAGATCACACCTAGCTATCCAAACGCTTAAACAATCACTGTACGCGGTGTAACCACCCCGTACGTTCCTCCGGCGTTATCCACGGTGACGATCAACAAGCGACGCGCGGGTTATCCCGTCGACGGTATAATTCTCTATCCCTCGCTATTTATATTAGATGTTAGATGCTAGCTAGTTGACTAGGTTATGGACTGTGCTGCTAGTATTATCGGGTTTGCTGTGTAGTATGGTGATGTGATGGGTTGTGATGCGAAGTGTTGGGCGTAGTTGGGAAGCGTGCTGTGTAGTGTTGTGGACTGTGCTGTGAAGTGTGGTGGTAGTGTATGTGCAGTAGTAGTGGCGTAGCCTAGTGCCGTGAATGGAGTACACGTGGAGTGTACTCCATGTAGTGAGACAAGGCACCGTATGGCGTGTATGCCATATCGGTGAATGGCGTAGTGCCGTGAATGGGGTATACGCGAAGTATGCTCCATGTGGTGAGACGACGCACCGTATGGCGTGTATGCCAATGCGGTGACGTGGCGTAGTGCCGTGTATGGAGTACACGTGGAGTGTACTCCGTGTTGAGAGACGGTGCACCATATGGCGTGTATGCCATAGCGGTGACGTGGTGTAGTATCGTGAATGGAGTACACATGGAATGTACTCCATGTTGGGAAACGATGCACAGTACGGCATGTGTGCCGTATTAGTGATATGGCAGAGTGTCGTGGATGAAGTATACGCGGAGTATACTCCATGTAGTAGAACGATGCACCATATGGCGTGTATGCCATAGCGGTGACGTGGCGTAGTGCCGTGTATGGAGTATGCGAGGAGTGTACTCTATGTGGTGAGACAACATACCATATGGCGTGTGTGCCATAGTGGTGATGTGGCGTAGTTCTGTGAAGGGAGTACATGTGGAGTGTACTCCATTGTAGTGGAGTGTACTCCATTGTAGTGGAGTGACGCACCATATGGCGTGTGTGCCATAGTGGTGATGTGGCGTAGTCCTGTGAAGGGACTACATGAGGAGTGTAATCCATGAGGTGCAGCGATACACCGTATGGCGTGTCACGAAGATAAGGGTGATTGCGTAGTTGATGGGCGAAGAGCTTGATGTATGGTGTCGAGAACTGTGGAACAGTGTCCCGAAGTGTGCTGTGAAGTATGGCTTGTAGTCCAAGGCGACGGGTGTCGCCATGTGATTGGCTTATGGCTGGGAGTAACTTCGAAATGGTTAGAAAGGTATCAGAGTAGCGTAGCAAAAGCATGACTGGGCAACGTCACTAAGTGACGTGGTCAATTAAGAGGTCGTGCTTGCGATGGGTGAAGAGTTAGCGTAAGAGTGGTGTAGCGGGAATGTGACGAGGTGTCACAATGTGACGGGAGTACGTGAGGAACCGTACTCGTGATAAGTTGGAGGTTTACGTATAGGTGACGTAGCGGAATGTCAGAGGAAGTGACAAGGTCACGGTGTAGCTTGGGAATGGTCTCGAGCTATATGGCGTGACGTAAGATGTTGTGGTATGTGTTGTAGTTGTGTTATGGCTGTAGTCTACGGCGATGAGCGTCGCCGTGTAGTCGGCTTATGGCCAGGAGTATGTGCTAAGTGGCCAAGAAATATCAGAGAAGTGCAGCGGAAGCATGATTGGGCAACGTCATGAAGTGATGTGGTCAATCATGAAGCTATGCTGTGATGGGTTAGGATGTATGTGAGGTGACGTGACAGGGTCACGGTGTAGCTTGGGATTTAGTCTCGAGCTATATGGCGTGATGTAAAGTGTAGTTATGAACAGAGTCTCATCGTGCTAAGTGTTGGGATGAACTGTCATGAGGCACGGCTAGCATGAAGAGTCGTGCTAGCCGGGTTATGAGAAGGTTGGTAACGGAGTATGGCGTTTGCCATACGAATCTGTGACCAATGTATTAAATGATGGTCTTAGGTGATAAAAGGGTAAGGTACGTGTGTTATTTGGTTAAAGGCACGTGCCGGATGGATTCATCATATGTAATGGGTAATCTGTCCTAAGTATGGTTATACGGTGCTCAAGCCTCAGAGTGGCTTGGAGCCGTGTGACGAGTATGGATGGTCATGAGAATTAGAGTGAGCTAAGATACATGAGGGTAATGGCGAAGGTACTATCTAAGAATGGGATGCATGACTTAGTTAGTCTAAGTCAATGTGTCGGAACGTGGTTAATGAGAAGAACGGGACAAAGGTCTTAGTGTCTTAATCCTAAGGTGGATTCACCTTAGCGAGTAAGCACTCGAAGGAGAACGTCAAGGTTTAGAGAAGTAGAGACCGTAATGGTCTTCAAGGATTTTACCATAGTAAGAAACGTGAAAGAGCACGGGATAGAAGGAGAGTGTTTTAAGTAAAGCATAGTTCTATTTCTAGTTCAGTTACTTATGCACTAGATAGAAAACAACGTTAAGGTTATGTATGCATGTAGGTTGCCATCTGACACCGCATAAATGGACTGTATGATATGAAAGTAGCATGGAGTCCAGGTAAGTGTTACGTTCATGCTCTTCTAGAGTGTTTTCTCAAGTATGTAAGAAAAAGAAAGAGAAACGCATTTCCCATGAAAGATGCTTTAAGAAAGGACACGAAAGATGGTTTTTTAAAGAAAGCATGCTAAGTATTGAAAGGTATACGTATGTACGGCCCCTCTTCGGTAGCCCCTTTTTACGCACCCAAAAGTATTAATTGTATGCATGTGAATAGATGAATATACGATGTATCTATTGTACGTATTTTCTAAAGGAAAGAAAGGAAGCTTCGAGGCCCGTGCCCCGAGCTTCATGCCGATGCTTTAAGCGACGCGAAGAAAGTGATTTAAAACTGGTCCCTGAAAACCGATGTTAAAATGTCCTTACGAACTGATGCTTTAAATGATGCCACGAAAGATGATGTTTAAGCTCATGCTTTTAAACGACGTTTTCCATGAAAAGATATGTTTTCTCATGAAAAAGATATTTTTCCATGAAAGCATGAAATGAAAAGAAAAGAAAAGAATGAATGCTCATGCCCATGCAAATGAATGAATGAAAGTTTCAGCTCTTTAGAGCTGACATGAATGAATAAATGGCATGTGGCATAAATGAATGTATGAAACTACGTAACGGCCACATGAAATGAATGGAAAGGGGTACCCAACGAATGAATGGACAGATTGCAATGCCGGGTAGTAGTATCTGGTAGTGCACCCAGTGTTGCACCCTAACGGAAAGGGATTCCAACCCGTGGCCACGGGCGAATCCATCGGCCCAAAAGGCCGCTAACCCCAGCACGCGGGGCTTAACAACGTGCAGAGGCCTATGAAAGTGAAAAGAAAAATAATTGTATGTATGAATACATTGCATTCTTCAAGAAATGAAGCTAGTGACGGAGGGAACGTTTTAAAGAAAAGAAAAGCATGTTTAAAGATGAAAGCCCCCGTCCACTGATGTTTTTAATGAAAGCATGTATGCATGTACGTATAGTATGTATGAATGATGAATGCATGAATGAAAACCAACATTGCTATATTTTAACGGTATGAAGTAATGCTTACTGAGTATTCGACTCATTTTAGTTTTTATGTGTGCCCCTCCCCCCACAGGAAGCTAAATGGGTAGTACGCCCAGGAGGGATACAGCCAAGGGGAAAGAGCACGGAGGTTTAGGCATGAAGGTTTTAAACGTATGAAAAGGCCTTTTTATTTTAAAGAATTTTATTTCCCACTCCAAAACTCTTTTATTATAAAATCACTTTTTATTTTATAACGTAGAGTCTTGCACCCTGGGAAAGACTGTAAAAGATTTTTAAATCGGACGGTAATTTCCATCATATTTTCTAAAATATTTTACAAAAAGGTCCACCCCAAGGATGGGCGTTACAGGTAGCCTTTTTTTTTAATCGAGTATGAGAGAGAATACTATTTATTATCTATGGATTTCTACAACTTTCTAGGTTCTATTGGACATTAAAATTACAATAATTACTAGTTTGTATTCTGGATGTGCTAACTGTTTTTTAGCCCTCTTTTTGTGTTTGAAACATTGTTTGAAAATCCATAGATGCTAATCCACGTAATGCAGAGGAAACTAAATAGATTTTTTGCGACAATATTAAGGGACCAATTAGCCAATATCAATTCAAGTCACTTTTAGAAATAAGATCCTATTCTTTTATTGATCACCATCCCATGAAGAATCGAGTAAGAAGAAGAAAACGTGCCAGCAATGTATATGGGATGTAAGCTAGCAGCCTAGTATGATGAAGCAGCAGAAGCAAGAAAAGCGGTTCAGGCCTCCAAAAGTCGGAAGAAGAAAACAATGCTAGTTGTAGAAGGAAGAAAATGTGACTGAGTGAAATCCTTGAAAAAAAAAAAAAAAACCTTCTTAAAAGAAACACTCTTAAAAGTATTTACTTAGAATAGATCAATTAACTATTTGAAAAGTTTATTATCCATTTTTTTTTATTACAAAATTTTTACAATCACCCTTTTCTACAAAACCTTTGTTGAGGCTATAATCCCACGAATTATATGGATACTAACTTGTTTGCACCCACTGTAATATCAGTCAAAGCTTTGACAATCTTCAAATTTGATTTTATTTATTAGAATTTCAGTAGCTGAACTCTCTTTAGATCATACGAATATTCAAATTGTTTTCGTGTGGTTTACATACTCCAAAATAGATCATTTTGATCTTTGTGGAGGTATGGAAAACTTTTTTCCTCTTTTAATTTTTGTATTTTTTTTTTAATTTTATACATTAAGGGAGCATTAGTGATTTATTTATTATTTATTTCAACTTAACATTAAACAATGGCAATAACTTCCTTGTTTCGTAATTTCAAGCAGGAACTTGAGCTCAACCAATCTGACTGGAGATATCGTTGATTCATTTGTAACACTCCGTTCCCAGAGGTCCGGACAGTTAGTTCATGTTACCTAACATATTTATATACCCCAAATTCCTCATAAAATATAAACTCATTTATTCAAAACCAAAAATATATGTACCTCCACCAAGACACCAAAGAACTACCTCAATAAAATAAATTAAAATCTCAACAAAGAACTCGAAAATATCCATGACTTAAAATTCCAAAATAACATAAATAATAGATCCACTAAATAAGATTCTCTAATAAATACTTGTACCCTTTGGCACTTATTCCTCTACGACCATCAAACATTGCTAACAGTACTTCCTACTCTTGACTTCCAGCTAATACATCAAAATTATTTGAAAACTACTGTGGGGGTAAGGGATGAGTTATCAACAACACAGTAAGTAGAGAACATATACTAGTGTGTAAACATGAGCATTTACAGAGTTAAAATGCAGAACAAAATATAATTATTTTGCAATTTAGGCGATTTTGCGATTTGTTTCTGGGTCTCGAGGGTTTCATATATGGCTGCCGTCGGGGGCTCTAAGGGACCTATGATGGTTGTGGAGAGGTCTCGTTCGTTCACTGAGATGGTTTCAATCACGCCTTAGCCCATCCCTGAGGTTGTGGTCCCGTTCAAGTCTCTGACGATTGTTGATAGGGAGGTATGTGTGCAATTTTCCAGAGAGGAAATAGAGAGGTCGGCGGCTCCTTTTCGGTTTGCCATGGTGATGAAGTTTCTGAGACAAAGGCCATCCTTGGATCGGATTCGAGTATTTATTAATGGAAGATGGGGGCTTTCATCTCAGCCGGTTGTTTCAGCTATGAGGAAGACAAGGGATGTGTTTGTCCGGTTCTCTTTAGAAGATGATTTTCTAAAGGCTATGTCATGTGAAAGCAATGAGATTGATGGCGTTAATTACAGAAGCTTTCAATGGTCTGTGGATTTTTCTGAGGATACTAAACCTGGTTTGGCGCCTGTTTGGATTCATCTGCCGGGGCTTGCTCTGAACTTCTACCAGGAGTCGTATCTGAGGAATATTACTGCCTCGGTGGGTCTTCTTCTTCGTTGAGATAATGCAACAAGGTGTGCGACACACACGGATGGTGCACGAGTCTATGTATTGATGGATGTCTCTCAAAAGCCTAGACAGCCTTCCAGTATTAGGCAGGAAATTTTTTATGAAACTCTCCTTTCTTTTTGTTCC
Source organism: Pterocarya stenoptera (assembly GCA_003123785.1). Lineage (NCBI taxonomy): Eukaryota > Viridiplantae > Streptophyta > Magnoliopsida > Fagales > Juglandaceae > Pterocarya > Pterocarya stenoptera. The sequence goes on along the minus strand of QEOT01124271.1, from coordinate 113,032 downwards.
AAATGTAATTCTCAAGGCCACAATCTTACTACCTGTAAGGCGTTGGGGAAGGAGAAAGGGAAAAAGACGATGACTGGTCTTGTGTGGAGGCCTCAAAAGGTGAAGGGAGATGTAAATGAAGAACCTCTGGGTGCAAAGCACTTGCTTGTCTCTAAGGATGCGGGGACGCTGGAAGACGGTCTTGGGAATCAGTCCCAAGATATTGATCATCAGGTGAGTGAAAATGTGGAGATTACGGGACGGTTGTTAATTAATGCTGAAATACCTGTTGAGACGTGCAAGGAGAAAGCAATGTGTCGAAGGATACTAGTTTAACAGTGCACTCTGGTGCAAATGTATCGATGGGTTGTGATTTGTTAGGTACGGAAAAGTCTGCTGATAGTGATTTTGTGTTCGATGACATGAACAATGTTGAGGATGGGAATAGTTTGATGCCAAGTATTGTGCCCAATGCCACGAACGATGTTGAGGGGGGCGCTGGTTCAGAAATCCCAGATGGGGATGAAATGTTGGGAACTAGAGTAGGAAGTGGTATTCCAGTTATTGAGGTTCTACCAGATAGTATTGTGTTGGAGGAACTCGATATGAATGTTGAGGAATTGGCTAAGACATTGAAGGATGTGCAGGAGGCTAGGTGTGTTGCGGGGAGTTCAGGGGGCTATTTCGGACTCTGAGGGAGTGAGTAATTTACCACATTTTGCTAAAGACAAAGATGGTGTTTCTGACTCGGAAGTGTTGAAACTGAATGTCCGGACTAGTATGAAATTACGAAGCTCTGCCAAGGCTCCAAGCAGGCCTGTGCGTCTTAATTTATGATTGAAAATCTGTTGTATTGGAATTGTCGAGGTCTCGGTTCCTCTAAGGCACGGTTACGTGATTTACTAAATATTTATAAACCAAATATACTAATTGTGGCGGAACCTTTTTGTCATGATAGTAAAATTGATCGTTGGAGAGGTATTCTCAAGTTTGATGCATCGTATTCTAATGGTGGTTCGGAAGGTAAATTGTGGATTTTTTGGCATAATGAAGCTCAAGTTAATATTATTCATGAGTCTAATCAGCAGGTTACTTTTATGGTTAATTCTTTGGTGATTGTTTCTGCTATTTATGCTAAATGTACTTATATGGAGAGAAGGCAGTTATGAGCGGATCTTCTACCTTTTGGGGTTGTACAGATGCCGTGGATGTTAGTGGGTGATTTTAATACTATTCTCCATGATGGGGAAAGAAGAGGTGGGTGTCCAAGATTGTCTAGGGCTATGGATGAGTTTTCCTCCTTTATTCAACAAGGGGGTTTGATAGAAATTCCTTTTACTGGTAATAGATTGTCTTGTGCAATGGGCATGGTGGTTTGGCTCGTAGTTGGGCTCGATTGGATGGGGCGATGTGTAATATGAGGTTGTTAGATATTTGCCCGATGGTGTCGATGAAGTATCTTTCTCGGAAAACGTCGGATCATGCTCTTATGGCTATTCGGTTGACAAATTCAAACACGAGGTATGGCCCAAGTATTTTCAGATTCCAGCAGATGTGTACTTTGCATGAGGGTTTCTGGGAGTTTGTTTCTAAGATCTAGAATGAGGAGGTGGAAGGAAATGGATTGTGGAGGCTTGGGGCTAAGTTGAAAAAAATGAAAAGGGCTCTTAAAAACTGGAATCGTGATGTTTTTGGCTAGACTAACTTGCATATCAGGCGTTTGGAGGAAAATATTGAGAAAGGGGAGGTGCAATTGCAAGAGAATTATTCTCAAGAAGTAGAGACAGAGTTACTCGCTTCACAAGCATAATTAAATACTTGGCTCAAAAGAGAGGAAGTCCGCATTGCCCAGAAAATAAAAAATACTTGGATTGAGCATGAGGAGGTGAATGCCTCTTTTTTTGTAGCTTTGCAGACAAGGAATAAAAATATTATATCTTCCATGACGTTATCGGATGGTAGATTGCTTGCGTCACCGGAAGAGATTCATGATGAAGCTATTATTCATTTTGTAGATTTTTTGAAGGGTCGGCTAAGAACTTCAATGCCTAATTTATCTGAGGTAATTACAAAAGAGGTGATGGAATCAAAAAATAGGAATATTTATCGATGTCCAACGGAGCAGGAAATAAAAGACGTTTTGTTTGATATCCCGATTAATAGCAATCCACGACCAGATGGCTTGGGTTTTTCCGACACTGTTGGGAGTTGATTAAAGTGGACTTGGTGAACGCCATCCAGGAGTTCTTTGCAGGTACTTAGTTACCGAGATTTTTTGCTTCATCTTTCATTGTTTTGATCCCTAAAGTGCCGAATCGGTGTTCGTTTGACAAATTTAGGCCTATAAGCATATGCTCAGTTGTTTATAAAATATGTTCCAAGTTGATTGTCAATAGATTGTCATCTATTCTGGGCCGGCTGATTTCTGAAGAACAAGGGGCATTTTTATCAGGGAGAAGCATTTTAGAGAATATTAGTTTGACGCAGGAATTGATACATGATATTCATAAGCCAACTCAGGAGGGTAATGTTATGATGAAAATAGATATGGTGAAGGCGTATGATACGATAGGCTGGGATTTTTTAAATCAAGTTCTGAGAGCTTTTGGGTTCTTAGTAGAGGTATGTAATCTGATCTTGACATGTGTATCTTCTTCTTGGTTTTCCGTTGTGATGAATGACACTTCCAAAGATTTTTTAAGGGTGGGCATTCGTTAAGGGGATCCTTTATCCCCTTATTTATTTATATTGGTGGAAGAAGTTTTTTCAAGGCTTTTGCATAATAAATTTAAAGCTGGGTGTATTGGCTATTATTCACAGCCGCGAAATGGCCCTTTAATTTCACTTTTGCTCTATGCAGATGATATGGTTATTTTTTCTAATGGTAGAAAGAAATATGTGGAAAAGATTTTAGAAGTTCTGGATATTTATGCCCAATGGTCTGGTCAAGAAGTCAATGTCGCAAAGTCTTCTATTTTTTTTTTCAAACTGTATCTCAGAATCTAGACGGCAGGAACTTCTTAGAGTTTCTGGGTTTTTGATGGGACAATTCCCAGTGAGGTATTTGGGAGAGTGAGGTATTTGGGAGTTCCTATCTATTCAAGTAGGCTGAAATCGTGCTATTTTGAGAATTTGTTGTCTAGAATTGCCAAAAAGATTGAAGGTTGGAAGATGCAGCTCCTTCCTTCTGGTGCTCGTTTGATTTTACATAAACATGTTCTTTCAAGTCTACCCGTGCATCTCTTATCTGTTCTACCAGTGCCCAAGCAAACTTTTGAAAAAATTAATAGATTGATGAGTACCTTTTTCTGGGGTTTGGCTGAAGGAAGGCCAAAGAGGAAATGGGTAAATTGGGAGATAGTTTGTAAACCAGAAGATGACGAAGGTGTGGGTCTGAGAAATATTGAAGAAGTTTATAGATCTCTTCATCTCAAATTTGCTTGGAAGTTGCTCTCGGAAGATACTTTGTGGTCTTGGTTTTTTAAGTCCAAGTATGTGAGAAATCAACATTTCTCGCTGGTAAGTTCTCTTAAAGGCTCTAGATTTTGGAAGATTATTATGGAATTGATACCTACTGTTGTCAAGAAATCTATTTGGAGAGTGAAGGAAGGGAATTTATCATTTTGGCACAATAAATGGATGGCTTCTGGTCCATTATGCAATGATTATTTGATATCTGATTTCCCATTGTTAAAAATTAAGGAGTGCATGATTGAGAATAGTTGGGATGTGGATTTGATTGTTCAATTGGTGGGTCATGAGGTGGCAGATGATATTTTAGATCGTATAGGTGGAACTAAAAATGGTTCGGATACTTTAATATGGCTTGGTAGTAAGGATGGGAGATTTTCAACTGCTAGCGCCTGGGATTGGATTCATATTACAACTCCAAAACATCAATGGACATAATGGATTTGGCATTCAGCTTTGCCAAAGAAATTCTCTATTGTGTTATGGAAAGCTATGAATAATAGCTTAAGTGTGGATGAGAGGATTCGACGGATTGGAATTCCAATAGTCTCAAAATGTGAATGCTGTTTTTCAGGGTTGTTTTGAAAACCTGAACCATGTTTTATATAATGGAGATGTTGAGGCAAAAATTTGGCATTTGTGCTCTAGTCTATTGGGAGTTCCTTATGTGGCTAATCGGTCATGATTGGCAACCGTGGAAGCTTGGTTTCGACGAACAAAGAAGTCTTCTGTTGTCAGGAATTTGATTGGTATGGTTCCATGTATTCTAGTATGAAATCTCTGGATATGGAGATGTAAGGCACGTATGGAAGGGCATAAAGATAGTCTCAATGTTTTATGGAGGAAGATTAAATACTGGATTCATTGGGCTGGTTTGAGATTGGGGCAATCCGGGAATTTGCATAAACATGATCAAGCAATCTTAGAGGAGTTAATTTGCCACTAGTAAGATCTACAAAAATTAAGTATATTGCAGTATCTTGGGCTAAACCGGAGATGGGCTGGGTTAAATTAAACTCTAATGGCAGTAGTATGGGGAATCCCGGTGATTCGAGTGCTGGGGGTTTGCTTAGAAATCATGAAGGTAATCTGATTTTTGCTTTTTCTGAATATATTGGTGTTGGTTCTAATAATAAGGCTGAATTGTTGGGGGTGTTATTCGGATTGCGCAGATGTAAGGATTTGGGTTTGGTGAATATTATTGTTGAGCTAGACTCATCTTTGGTTATGAATTGGCTGGAAAAAGGTAGATGTCAGGTTTGGTATTTGGAGGATTTTTGGGAGGAGATTATCTCCCTAATCTGAGGTTTTAATATTTGTTTCTCTCATGTGTTTAGAGAGGGAAATAATGTCGCGGACTCGTTAGCTAAAGGTGGAAGCTTTGGGATAACAGAGAAGTATTATGTGAATACAATTCTAGAGGATTTAAAAGGGATACTATGTCTGGATAAATGTGGTCTGCCTTGCTTGAGAAGAAGGTAAGCCGTGGATGTCGCATTATGGTTTTGGAAGACCTGGAGCAGAATGGGTGTAGACAAGTGCTTCACGTAGCTATAAATTTACGTTGACGGTGATTTTGTTTCTTTTCGTTTTGGCCTTTATTTTTTTATTCTTTGTATAGATTGGTTTAATAAGTACCCTAGTGGATTAGGGACTTGTTTCTGGCATTTTCCAATAAGTTTTGGTTTTTTTGGCACATGGGTTGGTTTTTATGAAATATTTATAAACCCTGTGCCTTGGATGTTATCACGGTATTCTTCCGTCATAAATGGGAGTTTATTTAATAAAATTGGGTCGGGGTCACTATTGGACATATGATCTCATCTCTTTTCTAAAAAATATATATATAATTATTTTCAGAATACAGAATCAGAACATGTTATCAAGAATATCAGAGCAAAATTTCAAAAATATTCTTATTCAAAATCCTTTTGGCACATCATAACTGAAACATCACATCAGAACATAATTCCATGTTTAACCCCCGTGGTAGGGTTGTGCAAACCCTACGACCAATCGAGCAGAAACAGAATGTGAATCTTGCCCTTATTATTCTCGGAGCTCTAAGTGTGCACACAGGAAAGACCACGTAGAAAACCACTTTGCTTCCAAAGTGGGTGTGCAGAAAACAGAAAAGTTGGTACTAACCCGAATAGAGACCATAGTTTTACACCCGTGGTAAGGACAGAACGGAACATAAACAGAAACAAAATGCCATACCAGAGGTTTTCAGAAATCATTTCATATCATATCAGAGTACAAAACATCTTCAGAATAGAACAGAATCAGATAAAAAAAATATAATTTATGCAAAAAATTTCATATTCACTTTCTTTTGCACAGTTAAGAAACAAAATGTCAAAATAGCTTATGTTTACACCAGTCATGCCAGAAAATACTTTATTCTTATACAAATTCTCATGAGTAATGCAGAACAAATAACTGAGATTGTTTCAAATTTCTTTTCATAACAAAACATACATATATTTCAAAATTGACCTCAGTCCATTTTATTTTATGTAAAATCTAGCATAGGAATCCTGTTTACTTGGACTTCTTAGCTTTTCAGAATTTCTTCACAATAGTATTGAACGAAAATCAATCGTCACCTATAAAATAGTCATGTAACTTCCGTAAGTTTCCAATTGAACACATACTTCGTAATTAAAACCCGAGATATAAAAATTAAATTCCATATTGTTCCTTAATGCTACCAATCCTCGGACCCTAAAATATCGTCACTCTATAAATAATTGATTCCCACCTAATTTATCTCAACACTCAAACATCTATTCTCTCTTAGTACTATAATAGAAAATCATCTTAAATAAAAATAATCCTATTAATAACACTAGAAGGTCTATGTTATTACGGAGGGGAAGAGAGACAACGTGGAGAGAGGGGTGGAGGTTGGGCATGGTGGTTCATCTGTGTCTCCATGAAACGTTCGGCAATGTGGGAACCTTCCAATGGTGGTGCTGCAGTCGTGCACGGTGGTGGGCTGAACAAGAAACTTGCTCTGTTTGTGTAGTATAAAAACAGGGGCTGGTTTTTGGTTGTTCACGCAGGATATATTGGCTCGGCTGGACAGAGGGTGGCTAAAACAAAGGCTCTCGGTGGTTGGCTTTTGGAGGTGCTAGCGGATGAGGGAGGTGCATGGAGGGTGGACGGTGACATTGCTCCGTTGCCTTGGGGTTAAAGCAGAGGAGAGGCGTTGGGGTGCACTGGTCGTGTGTGAAGGTTTCTGGCTTGGTACTTGGCGGCAATAGGCCATCGTCTGGGTGGTTCCTATGGCAACGTCACTCTCTGCCTTCTCGTGGCACTGCTGTGCATGGCTCAAGGAGTTTCCATGGAGGAGAAACTGCCATAGTGAACATGCATGTTGCTTCCATTGGTGGTCTTCATGGGGTTGGGTTGTGCAGAGACAAAGACAGTGACTGCATGGAGCTTGTGAAGGGTGGAGGCTTCATTGCCGGGGAGTTGCCTTGCGAGGCAACAGTTTGACTCTTGAGAGATTGCTGCTCTGTACAATGGAGAATGAGGGAAGGAGGCGGCAACCTTATTCTTGGGTTTTCTTCATGCACGAAGGATTAGGTAAGTATATATAGGCGAACGAAAAGAAAGAGGGAAGGAGAGACGTAATTGCATGGGCTACGGGAGTCGTGCAAGGTGGCGGGGTTTAAAAAAAACTACATGATTATCCATCTCAACATCTTCGGATTTCTTGTTTTCATTTTCTTAAATTTGTTAACAACTTTTTACTGGTGGAGTTGCAGGGTTGGAGTATCTACATAATGGTTGCAAGCCACCAATATTGCACAGAGATTTGAAATCTTCCAACATTCTACTAGACGAACGCATGCAAGCCAAGATAGTTGATTTTGGGCTTTCTAGAGCTTTTGCGATCGAAAGTGATTTCCATGTGTCAACTTGCCTAGCTGTCAGATTGGGATACATCTATCTGGAGTAAGTGTTTAGACCTACTGATTCTGCATAGTTTTTTTTTAGTAGTTTAATCAAGTATCATGATTCATGTCCCAATGTTCTAATGAAATCAGGAACACAAGTTTTTGTCTTGTGTTATCTACTAATTAAATATGTTTTGTCCATGGTGATGACCACATGAAATTCAGTGTTCCCAATTGCATCCAAAATCTACAAAATTTATTACCTAGTATTCATTCAATGTGCAAAGTTTGTTAAAGTTCGTGGTTTTTACAAGTACACCTTATTAAAAATTGGACACACATGATCTCACTTTACTCACGAGTGCGAGTTGTCCAAATATTTAGGATGCCTGCTACTATTAGTAGTTATGTTTCAAGAAATCAATCATTATTAGAAGTAATAACTTGAAGTTGTAAATCAATATTTGGGTTTCTAATACTGTTCTAATGACCCTAATCTGTGTTCTACTCGCAGATTTTAACAACTAGGAACATCAGCAAGAAAAGTGACGTCTATAGCTTTGGGATTATTTTGTTTGAGCTTATAACTGGTCGGCCTATAATAATAGAAGATCCTACGCGAAACAATCATATACTTGACTGAGTTTATCCTTTGATTGAAAGGGCAGATATTCAAAACATTGTTGATCCAAGACTAGAAGGAGAGTTTAACACCACTTCTGCCTGAAAATTTGTGGAACTAGCCATGTCGTGCGCACTACCGGTTGCAATCCAAAGGTTAGGCATAGATCAGGTATTAGCAGAACTAAATGAATGTTTGGCTCTGGCAATGACTAGTGGGAAAACTCAAAGGATGGAAACTAAGTGCGGCACTTGAAGCATGCCATACAACACATTCCATCTGGAGCTAGGATCAGAAATTGCTCCCATCGCTAGATAGTTTCTGAAGAAAACTATGCTCAAAAGTTCCCTCAATGCAATATGACAAGTGAATAGTTTGAAGACCTTATTATATCCTTGTTTCATGTGTGTATCTTTTTTTCAATCGAGTATGAGAGCGAATACTATTATGCATTTCAACAGCTTTCTAGGTTCTGTTGGACTTATTAAATATAATGATTACTAGTTTGTATTTAGATGTGTTTGAACACTTTTTGAAAATCCATAGATGCTAAACTACATGATAGATCATTTTGATCTTTGTGGACGTTTGGAAAAAAAAAATTCCTCTTTTAATTTTTGGTTTTTTTTTTTTTTTTTTTTTAATTTTTAATTTTTAATTTTTATACATTAAGGGAGCATTTGGGATGTTATGATGTGATGTCTCCAACAATTTATTAATGGAGTTTTTACAAAGGGATCAACATAATCAATCTTACAATCACTGGGACTAAAGTTAGCTTAAAAAATATAGAGCAAATTAAATTCATCTTGAGACAAACCACATGGACTAATCAAATAAAACTGGTAAGAAAATAGATAATAACTTAACATGAAATTTGTTGGAAATATTTTTAAAATAATTATATATTATATTTATTATTGATATTATTTTTTAGATTTATTAAAAAGTTATGAATTATTTTAAAAATAGAAAAATTATAAAGAAATTGTTCTGGCCTAGTGGCATTGGTGCCCTTAATTGACCCAAAGCGCACGCCTGTTGGGATTTGAATAGCGCCAACCGTTTTGCAAAGGTGCATGTGATTGTTAGACCAAGTCCGTCAATTGAATAAATGTACTTATTCAGAACCCATTTTATAATTCGTTGACATGAGTCATTTATAAATAGACTATTTATCTTACAAATAAAAAAAAAAAGAATAATTCTCTCTCTCCTAACAACTATTCAAATACCCTGTAACCGTCTGCATATTATTATCAATGAAGATAATTATTATTTAAAAAACGACATTATAACGCGCTTTTGAAACTTTCTTTTCTATTAATATTTTCTTTTCTTTTTTTCCCTAACAGACTCCTTTCCAACAACAAAATATCTCGGTCAAGAAGCAACAAATTGCAAGTCTTTCACGTGGGGTTAGAAAATTAGAAAGAAAAAATTAAATAAAAATATTATAATATTAAAAATTGTTTCAATATAATTTTTTTCGTATAATTTTTATTTTAAAATTTTAAAAAAAAAATTATATTATTTTTTATGTTTTATTTAGAAGTTTGAAAAAATTGATTGTTTTTTTTATAATGATTAAATAATAATTAGATAAAAGTTTAAAATTATTTTATATTTAAATAATATTTAATAATAAAATTTTAAAAAATTTTATATGAAATGTATCGAAGATGTAGGTCAGACGGTAAACAATCGAAGTCTAAAGAACTATCCGACCCTTAATACACGGTGGGATCGATGTGACACTAACCTTGGATTTGCGTATAAATAACACAAACAGAAAATAAACTGTTGGT
>QEOT01124271.1:32493-79576 GCA_003123785.1 Pterocarya stenoptera | reverse complement strand
CACCCAAACAGTGGTTTATTTACATGATGAATGAATTTCCACTTATCTGTTATAGCATGCAGATCGATGATGGTACTTAATTATTTGTAGACTACAGGTTGGTGTTGAGATGAGATATATATATATATATACAGCATGGGTGTGCATATATAGCCATATACTTGATGAAATGTATTCTATTTATACTTGATGAAGATTGGGTTGTAATGGGAGGTACTTGTGTATGACAGAATTTGAATACAGAATTTGTTTAACTACCAAAATCCATATGTTTCCCAACTGTAATATGGGGTATTGGTTCCTATTATGTTCTCCAACAATTAGAATTACTTACTAGTAATTGTTTCCAATCCACAGATTTTATGCATCTCATCATGCTTATTTAAATAAGCATGAGTATTAATTTTGCAATCTATAGTTGTGCACAGAAAATGCAGCCAAGAGTAGCAGTAAGTTTATGTGCACAGAATTTATGTATTACTAGTAAGGTACCTATGCATGTGCTTCGCAGATGCACCAAGAAAAAATGACAAATTTTATTAAATGGACATAGATCGATTGCAGCGAATAATTTTAGACGCAAATATCAATTCATCGTATGCCATTTTACCGTCAAAACAAGCAAATATCGCTGGAAATATTATCTATTGCGTCGAAACGCTGCCAGACGAAAATGCTGGGCAAACCAAATGCGTCGAATCTTATATTTGCTCGAAAAACAGCTATTGCGGCGATATTATTAGTGCCGCAACAGGTGTCCATGCGTGTGAAGTCCTGTTGCGTCGATAAAAAAATCGTCACTACATACATATTGCGGCGATAACCAAACGCCCGGAAAGGCAAATTAAAACGGGAGCAGCATTTGCGGCGACCTAGAGAGTGATGAAAAACCTTATTAGCGGCGAAATATTGGAATTTGCAGCGATATAAATTCGCTGGGGAGTTCTACTTGCGGCGATTTTGGGCTTAGACCGAAAAAAGCTACGTCTATTAGCGGCGAAGTAGCACACGTAATGCGAAGGAAATATCCGTCGCAAATAACTTTTTCCAACCATCTCCACTGTGATCTGGACAGGCAATTGCGGCGATAATGGCTGTATTTCTGGCGCCTAAATATCGCCGGAAAAGGGTACTTTTGGCATCCAACATTCAAGTTCGCCGATTAGTTCCAAAAACAAGCAAACTATTCCGTCGAATGTGCGTCGAACGAAATTGCGACGGTATTCAGGGCGATTTTATAGGGCTTTAGCAACCAAAATAACGCTGGAAAAAGCCTTTTCTGTTGTAGTGTTTGACTCTTCAATGGCTGCTACTACATGATCATACTTCTCGGGTAGACTAATCAAAATCTTTTGAACTATCTTTTGATCAGTCACTTCTTCACCTAGAGCACGCATCTGATTTACTAGATCAATTAATCTGGAACCATAATCTTTTACTACTTCAGATTCCTTCATTTTCAAGTTTTCAAACTCCCTTCTAAAGCCTTGAAGTTTGATGATTTTTACCTTAGTGTTTCCTTGAAACTCTGACTGGAGAATATCCCATGCTGCCTTTGAAGTTTCAGCCCTCATCAATCTTGGAAAGATTGATTCAGGCACTGCCTGTTGAAGGATGAACAATGCTTTCGCATCCTTAGTGGTTTCTTGCTTGGATTGAGTTGAAGCCGAGGCTCCTTCTGCTGGATCTGTCACCCCCTTCTCAACTACATCCCACAAATCTTGAGCGATGAAGTAGGTCTTCATTTTAATGCTCCAATACTCGTATCCTTCACCACTGAATACAGGAACTGGTGTTGATGCTCCAAAAGCAGCCATCGATCCTCAGATAAACCTGGTTTGCTCTGATGCCAATTGTTAGATTAAGCAATAAAGCAAAAAATAGCAGACCAGCAGCAGAAAAAATAGAGAAAACAGAGGAAAATATAAGATATTTTTTGAAAAACCTCAATCCTACTGTTCACGGATTGATTCTAAAGGTTCTGCTGTTCATCTTCCATTAATCATGCTTATAAGGACTTACATAGAGACTTACAAAATACATTAATGCATAAATACAACTTCCAAAAACAGAACAATAAAAGGAAACTAAATAAAGCATAAATAGGAACATGAAAAGTCCCTTTGGAAATAACATCACACTTTAATATTATTATATAATGAATACTTAAACGTACGTACGTCATGTAGTAGTTCAAGTATCATTTTGTTCTTAGTATCTACAGTGTAAAACCATTTCTGCGAATCAGGTATAGAGATCACGATGTATATGATCGCTACTGGTGGACCGAACAATCTGAAAGTTTGATTCCAGTTTCCTCCGTCTCGACCATATACACCAACAGCACTGATAACGCTTATGAATTACCAGCTCAAGTGTTAAAGACGGCTTCCAAAACACGGAACGCGAGCATTGCATTAAAAGTTTCCTGGACCGCGCTAGACACACTTTCTAAATATTATGTTTACCTTCACTTTGCTGAGATAGAGAAACTTGAACCTGGCCAGCGGCCCAGCAGAGGGAATTGACAATTGACTAGAACGGTCAGCGCAATCTCTCAGAATCTGTTAAACTTGATTATCTAAATCCACTCACAATAGTCCAAGATGATCCGCCAATTAGCGGTGGTGGGACACTAATTTACGTCTCAATAAATGCGGCTCAAGGAACTACTATTCCTCCAATCCTCAATGCCTATGAGATTTATCGGTTCGTAGAGCTACCAAATAAACCGACTGCCCCAGAAGATGGTACGCTTTCTTTCTTCACTTTTTATTTTCCTTGTCTGGGCCGGAGAGTTGGTTTAAAAAGTACACGAAATGTCCCTTCACGATGGGAGACTCACATGCATGATTTGCACACTATTATGCTTTTTTGGTACTTCTTCATTTTTTTTTTCATCTCAAGTTCTCCTTGAAAGAAACTAAACCTGCTCTGTAAAATCCTTGCGAAGTCGGAGTATGTATTCATATATTTATAAACAGAGTAGTTACATTCGGATGAGATCAAACGTAAGCGAATCTAAGTTGTTACAAGGGATAAACATATAGATTACAAATATTCAAATACAAGATAGGGCCGTTGGAGGTAAACTCGGAGATGCAGTTCACTGGCAGAAACAACGCAGCTTCACTGGTTTGTCGTTGAGTTTGTTTGAATATTTGATTGATCATTATTATCACTAACATTCCCCCGCAAACTGGCGGGAGATCAGAGATGGCCAGTTTGTCATGAAGAAAACAAAATCTATCAGCTGTATGCCCTTTGGTAAAAATATCTGCAGGTTGGATAGACGTCGAAATATGTTGTAAAATGATATCTCGGTGTGCTACTTTTTCCCGCACAAAATGGTAGTCCACCTCGACATGCATTGGACGTACCTGAAGAACGAGACGGATTGTTGTTACTGCGTGCTCCTGGTTTAGAACCATGTTTGTGGGAATAAAGTGCATAGGAGCCGGTCTCAGGTTGAATGGTTTGATTGTGAAATTTCTGCATGAGATCATAGTTGAGCAGTTCGGCATAAAAATCTGAAAAGAGCATGGATTTGTCCTTTACAAGCAGCATATAAGTGGTAACAAAGGAATGAAAGGAGGAGTTGAGTCCATTGAGCACGGATAAAATCAAATCAGAATCCTCAACAGGTTTGCCAACCGCTGATAATGTAGGAAAATTAATCTAGGTTGATTCAATCACCCGAAGTGCTCAACAAATCCAAGGATGATCAAGAAATTCAAGAATGATCAAGGAGAGTCAAGAACCGAATGGAGAAGAAAGTTTAACTTCTGTGTTATGTAAAATCTGTTCTGGTAAAGATTACAGAGTGATCTACTAACTATATATACAACACGTAAGGAATACATGTGCAACACACGTGCAGAAATAAAACTATATTTACAATTAAGGGTCTGTAAAACTAACTATTTTACAATAACTATTTACATAGTTCAATACTCCCCCTCAAGATGGAGTGTGAATGTTAAGAACACCCATCTTGGAAAGAAGATAGAGAAACTGACTAAGAGGCAAGGCTTTGGTGAATGTATCGGCTAGCTGATGCTGAGAGCTAACATGTAGAGTTCTAAGCACACCAGACTGTATCTTCTCTCGAACCAAGTGACAATCAATTTCTATGTGCTTAGTTCTCTCGTGAAAAACAGGATTTGCTGCTATGTGAATTGCAGCTTTACTATCACAAAATAACAATGCTGGAGAATCATGAATAATCCCAAAATCTTGAAGCAAAGCAATTAACCAAGTTAATTCACAAGCAGTAGAAGCCAATGCTCTATATTCAGCTTCAGCTGAAGATCTGGAAACAGTATTCTGTTTCTTTGACTTCCAAGAAATCAAAGAATCACCCAAAAATACACAAAATCCAGTCACTGATTTTCTAGTGTCTGGACAAGTTGCCCAGTCAGAATCTGAAAAGGCCTTCAGATGTAGAGAAGAAGAAGATGGCAAAAAATGCCCTGACCAGGTGTGCCCTTGAGGTATCTTAAGACATGATGTGCAGCATCCAAGTGTGTTTGAGCAGGTTTGTCCATGAATTGACTTAGAGTTTGTATAGAATAGGCCAAATCAGGTCTTGTTATTGTCAAGTAGAGCAACCTCCCCACCAATCTTCTATAAACTGTGGGATCTTCCAAGAGTGTAGAATCAGTTCTTGTCAATCGTAGATTAGAACTCATTGGAACTTTGGCTGGTTTACAGCAAAGAAAACCAGAATCAGCCAAGATTTCCAAGGCATAATGCCTTTGACAAAGAGAAATTCCTTTAGAAGTTCTAGCCACTTCTAATCCAAGGAAATATTTAAGATCTCCAAGATCTTTAATCTGAAATGTACTATAGAGAATGGATTTTATTTCTTGGACAGCTTTAAGATTATTGCTGGCCACAATCACATCATCAACATATACCAAGAGGGCAAGAAAAATCAAACCAGAAACTTTAGTGAATAAGGAATAGTCACACTTAGACTGTTTAAAACCATGCTGTAAAAGGCAGTTAGTGAGCTTACAATATCACTGCCTTGATGCCTGTTTTAAGCCATATAATGACTTAGTTAACTTGCATACCCGAGTCTCCCCCTTATTGCCATACCCTTGAGGTAAAGTCATATACACCTCCTCATCTAAATCTCCGTGCAAAAATGCATTATTTACATCTAATTGATGTAAATACCAATTTTGAGAAGAAGCAACAGCTAGTAAACAACGGACACTTGTAAGCTTGGCCACAGGAGAAAAAGTATCAATAAAATCCAACCCCTCTTGTTGAGTGTACCCTTTAGCTACAAGTCTAGCTTTATAACGTTCAATGGTTCCATCTGATTTATTTTTAATTTTGTACACCCATTTACAACCAATGGGATGTTTATCAGGAGGCAAGTCAGTGAGAACCCATGTATGATTTTTCTTAAGAGCAGATAATTCTGCTGTCATGGCCTCTTGCCAATGAGGAAATTTAATAGCTTGATGATAGAATTTAGGTTCAAACTGAGATGAAAGGTTAATGGTGAAAGCTCGATGTGTGGAAGAAAGTTTATTATAAGAAAGATAAGTAGACAAAGAATGAGGAGTACTTACCTTGGGAGAACCTGTAGTAATGGAAAAATCAAAGTTTGATGAAGAAGAAATGATTAAATCACAATGATATTGCTGCAAATATTTTGGTGGATGTTTGATTCTAGTAGACCTCTTAACAGAAGGATTATCAACAAAAGTATGAGAGTCTGAAATTTGTTGGGACTGATCAATAGGTACATAATCTGAAATATTAAGATCTGAATTTTCTGTATCAATAACAGGATGGGAAACAGGTGTACTAGTCACAACAGGTGAATGGGAATGTTCTGTATCAAGAGTGGGATGGGAAACAGGTGCATTAGTCACAACAGGTGAGTGGGAATTTTCTGCAATATTAATGGGTATTACAAAAGAATCTAAGGAAACTGATTTTGGATCTAAAGAAAGATTGTTTCTGTTTTTATATGGAAAGAGATGTTCATAAAATATGACATCCCTAGATAGAAAAACAGATTTTGAGTGTAAATCATACAATTTGTATCCTTTGACATTAAAGGGATGGCCCAGAAAAATACATTTCTTAGCTCTAGAATCAAATTTTGATCTTTGAGAAACAAGAGTGCTAGCATAGCCTAAGCAGCCAAACACTTTTAAAATGGAATAATTGGGCTTGTGAGAAAATAGAAGTTCATAAGGGCATTTGTTAGAAAGAACAGGAGTAGGTAATCTATTGATGATATAGGGTGCTGTTAAAACACAGTCCCCCCAGAAACAAAGAGGTAAATGAGCTTGAAACCATAGGGCACGTGCAACTTCTAGTAAATGCCTATGTTTTCTTTCTACTACCCCATTTTGTTGAGGAGTGGCTACACAACTCGTTTGATGAATAATGCCTTTAGTAGAAAAATAGGAAGACATATCAAACTCTAAACCATTATCACTCCTAATAATTTTCACCTTAGAACTAAACTGTGTCTCTACAAGAGTAATGTAAGAAATGAGTTTGGCTCTAGTTTCAGATTTAGTTTTCATTAAATATACCCAAGTGGCTCTTGTGAAATCATCAACAATAGTAAGAAAGTAATGAAAACCATCTAGAGTAGGAGTAGAGAAAGGGCCCTATATATCACAATGGATTATTTCAAAGGCACGAGAAGTACGAGATTCACTATGTGGAAAAACCAATCTGGATTGTTTTGAATAATGACATACATCACAGTTTGTATGCCTAGAAGGAGTTGCATCAGGAAAAAGTCTATGTATTAGACTTTGTTTTAGAAAAGAAGGATGACCTAGACGATAATGCCATAGGTCCAAACCAACAGAATTAGAAGTACAAACTGAAGGTAAAACAAAAGATTTACTAGAATCATGTACATCAGATATTGATGTTTTATTGTGCAGCAAAAAATAAAGACCACTTCTTTCTTCACCCAGACCAATCGTCTTCCATGCACACAGGTCCTGAATGAAGCAAAATTTATTTAGGAAGATTAGACAACAATTAGAAGAGTGAATAAGTTTACTAGCGAATAGGAGATTAAAATAAAATGAGGGAACACACAGGACATTGTTAAGGACCAAAGAATCTGAAATTTTAACAACTCCTGTGTGTGTAATTGGTGCTTTGTAACCATTTGGCAATGTAACAAAAGCTGATTGGACAGTTGTGTAAGAGGATAAAAGTGACACTGAGCTAACCATATGGTCAGTAGCTCCAGTGTCAATAATCCATGGAATATCAAGGTCTGAATGATACTTCTTAACAGAAAATAAGCACGGATCAAAAGTCAAATTAGAAAGTGATTTACCTGATTGATTGAAAAAGGTCTGAGGATTTTGCCGAGATGTGGTATCAACTAAATGAGCTGAAGCAAATTTGTCAGAGGAATTATGTATCTCAAGCAAAGAAAGTAACTGTTGACACTGTTCTTGAGTAAATGGTAAAGAAGGTGTCTCACTAACTTGCTTATCCTGTGAAATATTACCAGTGGAATTACCATCGACAAAATTGATTCTAGGTTTAGTATTCTTGTAACCAGGAGGATACCCATGTAGTTTGTAACATTTTTCTTTTGTGTGTCCTGTCAATCCACAATGACTACAAATAGGCTTCAATTTCTGGAAAGAAGACTTAAATCTTAGACTATACTTCTGAGAATCAGGTGCAGTAGAAGCAAGAACAACCGATTCCAAATTGGAAGGTTTCAAAATGTGAAGACTACGATGGCGTTCTTCTTGTAAAATTAAAGAGAATACTCTGTTTATGGGTGGCATTGGATCTAGTAATAGAATTTGGGCCCTAACATTCGAAAATGTATCACTAAGCCCCATTAAAAACCTCATCACATACTCTTGTTGTTGATATTCTAATACTTTTGTCAATACTCCACAATTGCAGTTCGGACCACAGCCACAATTCAATAATGGTCTGAAATTTGACAATTCATCCCATAACGTTTTCAATTGAGTGTAGTAATCACTTACAGACATGTCTCCTTGAAGCAAGGATGAAATTTCCTTTTGAAGTTGGAAGATCCGTGGCCCATTCAACTGTGAGAATCGTTCTTTGAGATCAGCCCATAGTGCAGCAGCCATATCAATGTAAATACAGCTTGCTGCAATATTCTTGGAGACGGAATTCAAGATCCAAGAAAACACCATGTCGTTGCAACGAAGCCAAGCATCACGCGTAGGGTTAGATGAACTCGGAGCCAAAGGCAAACTACAGTCAATAAACCCTAATTTGTTCTTTGCCCTTAGAGCAATCTTCATGGATCGGCTCCAAGAGTTGTAATTGTCGCCAGTAAGCAACTAAGAAACAAGAATAATGCCTGGATTATCGCCATGATGATGGAAATATGGAGTTGAAGAATTGTCCGTGAGATTGATATGCGAAACAACAGAGGATTCAGCTTCAGCCATCGATAATCAAAAAAAATTTCTTCTGATACCATGTAGGAAAATTAATCTGGGTTGATTCAATCACCCGAAGTGCTCAACAAATCCAAGGATGATCAAGAAATTCAATAATGATCAAGGAGAGTCAAGAACCGAATGGAGAAGAAAGTTTAACTTCTGTGTTATGTAAAATCTGTTCTGGTAAAGATTACAGAGTGATCTACTAACTATATATACAACACGTAAGGAATACATGTGCAACACACGTGCAGAAATAAAACTATATTTACAATTAAGGGTCTGTAAAACTAACTATTTTACAATAACTATTTACATAGTTCAATTGATAATTCATCTGATAGTGTTTTAACTTCATCAAGGAAGCTTTGGCACGACATGGAACCTTGCTGAAGAGACTGAAGTTTTCTTTTGATGAGAGAAATTCGAGAGGTGGAAGGTGCAGCAAAACGCAAATGGAGGGCCTGCCAAGCAAGCCGAGATGTTTCCAAACCATAAATAGTGGAAACAATTGAAGGAGAAAGGGATGAGACAATCCTCCAAGCACAGTTTGATCCTTATACTGCCAAACCACATAGGCAGAGTTAAGAACACCTTGGGTACGGAGCTCATCACTAGCATATTGAGGGGGACAGGGATCAGACCCATCAACAATCCCCATCAAACCATAACTCCGAAAAAGTGGGAGTAATTGAGCACTCCAGGCAAGAAAGTTAGTACCATCAAGTTTGATGGAAATAACTTGTGCTGGAAGGTGAGAGATGGCGGAAGCATTAGATGAAACAACCATAGGATCGACAAAAGCGTGAGCTATAGAAAATCTGATACCATGAAAGAAACTAAAACTGCTCTGTAAAATCCTTGCGGAGGCAGAGTATGTATTCATATATTTATAAACAGAGTAGTTACATTCGGATGAGATCAAACGTAAGAGAATCTAAGTTGTTACAAGGGATAAACATATAGATTACAAATATTCAAATACAAGATAGGGTCGTTGGAGGTAAACTCGGAGACGCAGTTCACTGGCAAAAACAACGCAGCTTCACTGGTTTGTCGTTGAGTTTGTTTGAATATTTGATTGATCATTATTATCACTAACACTCCCTCCTCTGTTTTTCCCACTTTATGTTTCAATCATTTTCTATTAATTCTTGTTTTTCCATTAAAAACTTAAGTTGCTGCTATGCTGGAGATTAAGACCCAATGCAGCGTGACTAGAAACTGGCAAGGCGATCCGTGTGTCCCAAGTGATTACTCATGGGAAGGTTTAAACTGCAATAATGACAATCCTCCAAGGATCATCTCATTGTGAGTGTACTTCTGTCAATGCATGCTGTGAAATTTTAATCACGCTTTGAAACTTTCATTTTGACCGAAACTTCAAACAGATGGTGACTCCCTGCTTATTGCATGAGAGTATTTTTTTTTTCCTGGATTGCAACTTATCTTTGAACATTGGCAATAACTTTTCCTTGTTTCGTAATTACAAGCAGGAACTTGAGCTCAAGCAACTTGACAGGGGAAATTGCAACTTCATTCTCTAAGCTCGAACTAATCCAGTCCTTGTGAGTGTTATTTGAATTGCGATAGATATTTGCATTCAGTTTCTTAACACCAGTGCTTGCCAGACACCAGCAGGTTGAGCAACAGAGTCTGCCAGCTTGAGATTGCCAATTGGTAGATGGACCCCTGATTGTTGTAGATATTAATAATTAGAGAGTGTATTTTCTGAGATTTGATACCAGGAACTTTAACTTGGAAGGAAATATACTTATATGCAAGTCCTGTTATTTGATATTGAGTTTCAAGGACAAAAAACAATTGTTTAGCTTAACTCACTAATATTCTTATACAAAAATATTCTTTCCTTTCCCGGGATTTGTCATTTAATGACTTAACTGGGCCACTGCCAGAAGTTTTGGAAAACTACCTAATTTGAAAACTCTGTAAGTTGTGGAGCTCTGATCTGGGTGTTGCAAACATGACCTTCAGGGAAGGAATTGAAACAATATACTTAGAACTATCTTTGCAGGGATTTAAGAGGAAACAAGCTCACAGGTCCCGTTCCTGAGGCTCTTCTGGAACAGTTTAGGAATGGAAAATTGGACCTGAGGTTAGTCTATCTTCCTACCTCCAATATTCTTTCTCTCTCTCTCTCCTTATTAATGTTAATTTCGTTTTGTTCTTTTTTTTGTACATAATAAAGGTATTTAAGTACATATATTAATATTCTTGTGGAAAACTGGCCTACATGTTTCTTTATTTATACTCATTTTTAGATATTCAGAGATATTCTTAACATGAAAACCGCCCTAATTCTCTCTTTCTTTGCCCAGGTTTCATCAGCATTGGTTGTGGCAGCAACGAAGATTCCATTGACGAGAGAATGGGTATTTCGTACGTGACAGACAAAGGATTTATAGATACTAGAGTAGCTGAGACAACATCCCCTTATTTATCTGCAAACTACGAACAGCCACTAAAGAACTTGAGAAGTTTTCCCCAAGGAAAAATGAATTGTTATAGCCTGAGACCAGATCAAGGTAAAAACAATAAGTTCCTGATCAGAGCGACATTCCTGTATGGAAATTATGATGGCAAAAACCAAGCTCCAATGTTTGACCTATATCTTGGGGTCAATAATGGATTACAGCGAAAAACACAGATGCAATAAATTATGCGATTATTCACCTACTCTCAACTGATTACATCGATGTGTCTTGTGAACACTGGCCAAGGTGTACCCTTCATTTCAGCAATGGAACTACGACCTTTGGACAATTCCATATATCCAATCACTGCGGGCGGGGCACTTGATAAGCTTGATCGAAGGGATGTTGGTAGCACGCCTGGACCGGCCATCAGGTGAAAAATATAATATTATAGATTGGCAAGACTTCTATAATATTCTTTCAAAACAAAATATGATTTTAGGTATGTCTCATCTTTCATAAAGTTTTAAAAAACAAAATATATTTTTGAAAGCATATATGTTTAAATTAAGTCATATTTTCAATTATCTTATTATATTATTGTTAAATAAAAATTAATGCCATAAAGCAGCCAATAAGTCAAATTACCATTGTTATATAATGAATGCTCTTCAATAAATAGTCAATTAACTAATGCCCTTAACTTGTGTTATGTGGTATTATATATGATATGATACTTGGTCCCGAGTTTGCCTCCTCAAAGTTACTATTCGGATTTTTATTTTATTTTTTTTACTATATAATTTCGAAGATAGACTATTTATATTCTCCCATGAAGCTACCTACCTGATAATTATTAATTATCCCATTATAAATATTAAATTAAATTTACCAAATAAAAAATTAATATATCTACGTAGGTTTCTAATTTTGTTTAAAAGAAAGTTGTTAAATGAAAATATTGTCTTTAATTAAGTAACTAATTTTGTGTAAAACATTTGTGCGAATTTAGATATCCAAACGATGTATATGATCGCCACTGGGTAGGGTATGCTGAACAAGATTGGATCCCAGTTTCCTCTGATTCCACCATATACACCCACGGAACTGATAATGCTTATAAATTACCAGCTCAAGTGTTAAAGACGGCTTCCAAAACACGGAACGCGAGCATTCCATTGCAAGTTTCCTGGACCCCGCTAGACACACTTTCTAAATATTATGTCTACCTTCACTTGCTGAGATAGAGAAACTTGAACCTAGCCAGCAGAGGGAATTGACAATTGACTTGAACGGTGAGCGCAATCTCTCAGAATTTGTTAAACTTGATTATCTATGGCTGGTTTGTTTTCGAAGTTAAAACCCAAAACCGTGAAAACGTTTTGAGAGGTTTCGTACGGACAGAAGTACTGTGAAAACAAACACCCTTATATTTACTGTTGGTTTACAACTCAAAGTTTTCAAATGTTTCTGTCTTTATTTCTCAACTGTTTATTGATGGAAAGCAGAATCTTCTCTCACATCTCGGTCTCACTCCATATCCGCATTACACTTCCTCTCACATCTCTCTCGTCTCACTCCAGCTCTGCATTCCACAGCCGAACAGAGCCCGTGCGAATCTTGCTCCATCCCTCCTTTCGATCCCATCATTCTTTCAATCCTGCGTTCCCATTTAAGAAGATCTTGAGGATTTCGTCTGCAGCCTCTTCGCACGGCAGGGGTGTCACATCATTGGGTTCCGAACGAGGAGTCGAAATCACCACTCCAAGATAAAAGACTCTGCACCAAAGCTTGAGAAACCCTAGCCGTGCGAATCTCTCCTATTCATCTAGCCATCACCGAACCTTTGTTCCCCTATCTCTGCACCGAACAATTGCCCCAAGCTCCCTACATATAGCACATGACAAAAGCCAAGACAACCCACCGAGAGACCTCCACGTTTAGGTGCTGCAACCGTCCTTTATCTCTCAAAATCAACTGCCATAAACACATCCTCATCGAATCGATGGGCACCACGGGTCCGAGAACGAGGTCATACCAAGTATTCCCATTAAAACCCTTTGAGCTGTTTTTAGGAATCAGCATCTTGTATAGCAATTTCGTTGTGTCCTGTTGGTATATTAAGCATTGGGACTTATTTGCAAGTGGTTGTGGATCGAATTTTGTTTGTTCTCTCTGTGTTTGATGGGAATTGCGAAAGTTTGAATAAAATGGTATACGAATTTAACCACTGCGATCTACTAGTGTCTTTGGAAATCATCTGACTCCCCTATATTGGGAAAAAAAAATATGGAAAAATATTGGCTACAATCTGCATTTGAGTGAGAGCTCAGAATCATTTGTTTCTCCCAGGTGTTTTGGGAGGTGCCTTGCTTCAAATTACAAGTTTATGCACAATAACGCCATGGTTCTCTGTGGCGTGTTTTGAGAAGAACTTGTTGGATGCTTTTACCTTTCTTGGTCTAGTTGCATAAGCCTCTCTCTATTGGACTGGGTTGGTAAAGGTATCATCCAATGCAAAGTTCTTTTAAGGCTTTTAGTTTTTCAGAAGCATTGAACGAAAGGGCATTTCAAACATCCAAATACGTTTCATGATAGAAAAATTTCTTTTCTTAGTTGTATAATATTTGTTTCACCTTGGGGCTCATATTAACAAAGCTAGTATTATAAAATAGTTTTCAGACCTATACTAAGAAGCCTTGTATGCTTCCCCTATAGAACGTGTACAATTAACACATACTCCAAAATAGATCATTTTGATCTTTGTGGAGGTATGGAAAACTTTTTGCCTCTTTTAATTTTTGGATTTTGTTTTTAATTTTATACATTAAGGGAGCATTAGGGATGCTGTGATGTGATGTCTCTAACAATTTATTAATGGAGTTTTTACAAAGAGATCGACATAATCAATCTTATAATCATGGGGACTAAAGTTAAATTAAAAAATACAGAGCAATTTCATTTTGAGACAACCCATATGGATTGATCAAATAAAAATGATAAGAAAATAATACAACATATATATATTTATATTAATAATAACCTGACATAAACTCTTCTCTCAACTGCTTTCCGTTTCTAGAAAGCGATAGAGGTGAAGCTGTTAGTCATCTTCCTCTTCTGAGGAAAGGGAGTTTCTCTTTGCTTGTGTATGTGAGTAGAGGAGTGCGATGGAGGAAATGGAGGACGTGTGGAGGAGGCTGAAGTTGAATGAGGAGGAGGAATGTCCGATTGAAATTCAGCAAGAGGTGGTAGGTCTGACGAGATCGAAGGGCGAAAGAAGTCTGGTGGGGAAGGTGATTGCGGATCGCAGGATTGGAAGGGATATTGTCAGATCGATGATGTAGAAGGTGTGGAAGGTTGGTAAACCGCTAGAATTTCATGATATTGGAAGTAATTGCTTTGTTATTACTTTTGTCAATCGAAGAGATAAGTTGAGAGTTCTCGATGGTTGTCCGTGGCTGTTTGACAATCATATGTTTATTCTGAAGGATTTTGATGGTGAGACGCAACCTAGCAAGCTTGATTTTGATCATGCTTGTCTAGGGGTGCAGATGCTGAATTTGCCTCTGAGTTATATGAATAAGAAAATGGAGGAGGTAATTGGAAGATCGTTAGGGGAGGTTATGGAAGTAGATGTACAAGAGGATGGTGTGACTTGGGGGAGGTGTCTGAGGGTGAAGGTAGAGTGTGATCTAAGAAGGCCTGTAGCTCGAGGAAGAACCGTTGTTGTGGATAGAAGGTCTAGCGGGGTGCCTTTTCAGTATGAGAAGTTACCTAGGCTATGCTTTAATTGTGGTAGGATTGTTCATGAGAAGGAGGGATGTAAGGAAAGGGAAGGGAATTCTGGTCAATATCGTGTTTGGCTGAGAACTATACCTCAAATCGGGAAAGGTAATGCTAAGGGCAGAGATCAGGGAGAAAGTAAGTTTAATGAAGAAAAAAAAGAAAAGCCAGGGGCTAATTGTGATAATGTGGATAAGGGAGATAAGGTAAAAGGTGGAGGAAAGGAAAATGAGGTAGTAAATGAAAAGGAGGAGTCATGTGGTGGTTTGGAGGTACAATCTGTAATTAAGTTGCAGGTGGTAAATGAGGAAAGGCCAGACACCTATGAATGTGTGAATGATGGTCAAAAGGCTGGGGTTATTAGCAAGATGCAGTTGGAAAGAATAAGTTTGAATGTAGAGGAAGAGGTTCAAGAGAGTAGAAGATCCTCGAGATGGAAGAGAAGGGCTCAAGCTAGGCCTGAGTTAGGTAAGCTATCTAGCTCTTTTTCTGCTTTGAAAAGAAACTATGAACCCGGTGAGGATGAATGTGAATTGATGGTGGATGGGAAGAGGTTGAGAGGAAATTATTTTTTGGTATGTGATGAGGACAGGCTAGGGGTGTTGGCTACTGAGCAGCACCACCTGGCATTATATTAACCTTATGTTGGAATTGCTGAGGGCTTGGCAACCCTCGGACAGTTCAGGACATTAGCCTTATGGTTAAAGAGAAAAGGCCTACACTGGTTTTTGTGTGTGAAACAAAATCTAGATCTTTAAAAGTGGCTGGATTGAAGAGGAGATTAGGCATGGAAGGTTGCCTGGTTGTGGATTCTGTTGGGAGGAAAGGAGGTCTTGTGTTGTTCTGGAAAGTGGAGAGTGATGTTGAGGTGATCAACTTCTCGAATTGGCACATTAGTGCTCTTGTTAAAGGGGGCAAAAGGGAAAGTGACTGGACTTTTACTGATTTTTATGGCAATCCTGAGACAGGAAGGAGATGTCTTTCTTGGGACCCATTGAGAAGGTTAAAGCCTTCTAATGATGCTGCCTGGTGTGTAGGGGGAGACTTTAATGAAATCTTGTGGCAGGATGAAAAGATGGGAGGGAAGAGAATGGCTGAGAGTCAAATTAATTTGTTTAGGGAGGTGTTGGAGGATTGTGGATTAGGGGACCTTGGCTGCTGTGGCAATGGGTTTACTTGGTCTAACAAGCACACTAATCAGTCTTTTACAAAAGAAAGGTTAGATAAGTTTGTGGTGAATGACAAATACAGGTCTCTATTTAAAGAAATGAGAGTTTGAGTGGAAGGTGTTCAGATCATTTGCCTATACTGTTATCCATTAGTGAAAGGGAACAAAGCAGGAAGAGAAAATGTTTTCCTTTCAGATTTGAAGCTTGTTGGATAAAGCAGGAAGAATGTGAAGATGTTATCAGAAGAGGATGGGAGAAGGGGCAATCTAATGCAAAACATCTTCAAAGAGTTCAGTCCAGATTTAAGAGTTACAGTCTTTCTCTATGTTCATACTTCAAAGGAAGAGATAAGGGGAGAGGGAGGGAGATTGAACTTATTTCAGTCAAGATTAAAAAAATTCAAGAAAATTTATGTCAGGAAAATATGGAGGAGTTGAAGGCTTTGCAAGATAAGGTGGGTATGTTATTAGAGTAAGAAGATGTGAAGTGGAGGCAGTGTGCAAAGAAAAATTGGTACAATTTGGGAGATAAAAACACTAGATTTTTTCATGAGTGCGCAAATCAGAGGAAAAGAAGGAATAAGATTGTGTCTATTAGGGATGGTCAGGAAGTGTTGAGGGAAAATGAAGAGGATATTGCTGCTGCTTTCAAAAATCATTTTTCTGAGATTTATACTACTGCTAATCCTTCCAGTCAAGCTATACATGAGTGTATTAAGGCTGTGAAACCAAGGGTAACAATGCCTATGAATGAGTTTTTAGAGAAAGAGTTTCAAAAGGAGGAGGTAGAGGAGGCTTTGAGAATGATGGGTGCTTTGAAGGCCCCGGGGCCTGATGGTTATGGGGCATGTTTCTTTCAATCCTTTTGGCATGTGGTAGGGGATGATGTGTGCAAAGCAATGCTGGGCTATCTAAATGGTGGTAGTTCTCTTGATGCCATCAAGAGATGGGTGCTTTGAAGGCCCCGAGGCCTGATGGTTATGGGGCATGCTTCTTTCAATCCTTTTGGCATGTGGTAGGAGATGATGTGTGCAAAGCAGTGCTGGGCTATCTGAATGGTGGTAGTTCTCTTGATGCCATCAACAAAACCTTTATTGCACTGATTCCTAAAGTGAGTGAGCCAAAAAGTGCGAATGAGTATAGGCCTATAAGTCTTTGCAATGTTGTTTATAAACTCATTGCAAAGACCTTGGTGCATAGGCTGAAAAGGGTGTTGGATGAGGTTATTTCAAAATGTCAGAGTGCACTTATTCCTGGGAGGTTGATTTCTGACAATGTAATAGCAGCCTATGAGATGTTGCATTCGATGAAGTGTAGACAAAAAGGTAGAGTTGGAAGCATGACAGTAAAACTTGATATTTGAAAGGCCTATAACAGAGTGGAATGGGGGTTTTTGGAGGCTGTTATGAAAAAAGTAGGTTTTGGTATGAGGTGGATTGGTTTGATTATGAGGTGCATCTCATCAGTATCTTATGATGTCCTTGTTAATGGAAAGCAAGGTGATTATATTAATCCAATTAGAGGATTAAGACAAGGAGACCCATTGTCTCCTTATCTTTTTTTGATTTGTGCTGAGGGGTTAAGTGCACTGCTTGAGTAGGCCAAAGGGAGAGGTGAAATAAAAGGAGTTTCAGTGGCTCGGAGGGGGATAAAATAAACTCATCTCCTATTTGCTGATGATTGTCTGATTTTTGGGAAAGTTAGTTGGAGTGAGTGGAAGAAAATTAGTGAAATTTTGGAGGTATATGAGATGGCATCTGGGCAAAGTTTAAATAAGCACAAGACAACCATTTTGTTCAGTCCCATTGTTGCTTCTGAGGTGAGAGCAGATATTGTGAAGGATTGTGGGGCTAGAGTGCAAAGCAATTGTGAAAAGTATCTAGGCTTGCCAATTATGGTTGGTAGGTCTAAATATCAGTCTTTCAGCAACATCAAGGATCGAGTATGGAAAAAATTGAGTAACTGGAAAAATCAGTTTTTATCACCTTCAGGAAAAGAAGTTCTTGTAAAAGCAATCATCCAAGTTGTTCCCACGTATTATATGAGTGTTTTTAAATGGCCTAAGAAGTTGTGTCAAGAGTTAGCATCACAAATGACAAAGTTTTGGTGGGGCTTTAAGTAGAGGGACAATAGAATTTAGTGGAGGAGTTGGACGAAAATGGGAATGTCTAAAGCTGATGGTGGGTTGGGTTTTAGAGAGTTAGATGCTGTCAATAGAGCTCTCCTTCCAAAGCAATGTTTGAGGGTGGTGATAAATCCTCAGTCTATGGCTGTAGTAATCCTCAAGGAAAAATACTTCAAAAATTATGAGATCTTGCAAGCTTCTTTGGGATTTAAGCCTTCTGCTATCTGGAAGAGTCTGTGGGGTTCTATGGATTTACTCAGGGATGGTTTGGTATGGAGAGTAAGGGATGGCAAGAACATAAAAATTAGGAAGATAGGTGGATTCCCAAGGCAGTTTCCTTTAAAATTCAATCTCTTGTGAACATCCTAAATGCTGAGGCAAGAGTGGAGGAGTTGATTGTTGTGAATAAAGGGTGGAATGAAGAGCTAGTGAAACAAGTGTTCAATGGTGATGAAGCTGATATGATTTGTAAACTACCTGTCAGTGTTGTTTGGCTCCCTGATAAGCAAATTTGGGCATATTCAAAGGATAGTTTGTTTAGTGTAAAATCTGTCTATCATGCTGAAATGAAAAAGAGAAGAATGGTGAGGGGGGAGGCATCAGGAGAGGTAGATGAGGCTTGGAGGAAGTTATGGAGGTTGAATATTCCTGGGGTTGCCGAAGTTTTTGTTTGGAAAGTAATTACCAACTGCCTTCCAACAAAGAAAATTTTGATTAAGAGGAAAGTTCTAAAAGAAGTTGTATGTCCAGTGTGCAAGAGGATTGAAGAGTCAGTTTGTCATGCTTTGTGGAGTTGCTGTGGAGCAAGTGATATGTGGGCATGTGAGAGAAGTCCAATGCAGAAGTGGTCCAATTGCAAAAGGGATATGTTTGATCTCTGGGTAGAATGGACTCTTAAGCTTGCTCAATATCAATTAGAGGTGATGGCAGTAGTGCTGAGAAGAAATGGGGTGGTCTTTGAAAACAAGTTTGAGGGTCCAAATGAGGTCTTCAATCAAGCAGCAGATTTGTTGATAGACTTCCAGCAAGCTTAGTCAAAGCAGGAAAGTGGTCAGAGAATTGGGACTCAATGCAGTAGGATTGATCGATGGAAACCACCTGATGGGGAGACAGTTAAGGTCAATTGGGATGCAGCTCTAAAGATTGATGAAAACAGAGATGGGATTGGGGTGATTATAAGGGATAGTTGTGGTGAAGTCGTAGTTTCATTATGTTGTCTTAAACTATATGTTGCAGAACCTGTTATGGCAGAAATCTATGCTCTTCGGAGGGCTTTGAAGCTGTGTGAGGAGTTAAATTTTAGTAATGTGCATCTAGAAGGGGATGCCTTAAATGTGATTAAAGCAGTTAACAAGGCTGATGTTTCATGGGAGTGGCATGGCCAACTGTTAGAGGAATTGAAGGGGATATTGAAGAACAGAAGGCGGTGGAGAGTAGGATACATGAATAGAAGTTGTAATGGTGTTGCACATAGTCTTGCAAAAAGTGATTTACATGTAAATAAAGAGATAGTATGGATTGAGGAATATCCTCAAGAGATTAAAAAGCTTGTAGAAATTGAGAAACTTTGTAATCCTGTTGATTCATGAATACAACATACAAGTTTATATTCAAAAAATAATAATAATAATAATAACCTGACATGAAATTTGTTGGAAATATTTTAAAGATAATTATATATTATATTTATTATTGATATTATTTTTTACATTTATTGAAAAGTTATGAGTTATTTTGAAAATAGAGAAATTATAAAGAAATCATGGAATTTCAATCACGCTGTGAAACTTCCATTTTGATGGAAACTACAAAGATATATAGTTGCTCCCTTGTTCACAGGGGCCAACTACAAGAGAATTATTTTAAAAAAAAATACAAGAGAATTATTTATTTATTATTTATTTTCAACTTAACATTAAACAATGGCAATTAACTTCCTTGTTTTATAATTTCAAGCAAGAACTTGAGCTCAAGCAATCTGACAGGGGATATCGCTTCTTCATTCTCCAAGCTCCAACTACTGCAGTCCTTGTGAATCTTAATTTGATCCATACTCTTGGAGCTGATCCAGGAGTTGCAAACAATACCTTCAAGGAAGGAAATTGAAGTGATCTACTTAACACTATCTTTGCAGGGATTTGAGAGGGAACAAGTTCACAGGTTCAATTCCTGAGGCTCTTTTGAACAGTCTAGAAATGGAAAATTAGACCTAAGGTTAGTTTATCTTCCTAACTCCAATATTTCTTTTTCTCTGTTTCCTTATTAATGTTATAACCACTTTATCCTTTTTTTCTGTACATAGCAAATGCTTGAAGAATTATATAAATGTTCATTTCTTCGTTGTTAAGGACAAATCCAATAGTAAATCTTGCATGACGACAGCATCATTTATCATATAATTATAACTTGCTGACCATGTCATCTTACCTTGATGCAATTTATGCAAGGGTTGACGCAAATCCAGATGTTTGTCTGTACACTACATGCAAGAGAGAAAAGAAAAAGAAGTTTGTCACTCCAGTTGTTGCATCATCCATAGTGGCAGTCTTGTTCCTTCTCTTCAAATTTAGTGCTCTTGCCATATATAGAAGGAAAATAGGAGGTAGTTCTTTCTTTTTCTTGTGATTATGCAGTTGTTCAATCTTACAATCATGGGAACTAAAGTTAGGTTAAAAAATACAGAGTAATTTCATTTTGAGACAAACCATATGGACTAATCAAATAAAACTGGTAAGAAAATCGTACAACATATATAAATATATATATATTGATAATAACATGAAATTAGGCATGTTCATCTGGGCTGGATTTTTTTCCGGATCGATCTGGAACCCAAATAATCGGGTTTATCCGAGTTCGGTTACGGGTTTTGGCTCGGAACAAATCTGGGTTTGTACCCGCATAGAAAAATCAAATCCAGGTACACTTAGATCGGGTACCAGGTTTTAAACCTGGAACCTTTTTTTTTTCTCCCCGATTTGAATGTTTTGATGTTTTTTTTTTTTTGTTCTTTTCTAACAACTAAATAGACAAAACTTAAAAGAAAAATACATATTATGTTCAATAAATCATTCATTTTATGGGTTTTTTTTTTTTTTTCTTTCTTCTCCATGTGGTTTTTTAGTCGTGGTCAAGATACATTTAGGCTTTGATTTTAAAAAAGAAACAATGGGGTGCAACCGAGAATCCGGATTCCAGATTTTTAAAATCGGTTTCAATCCATGTGCATTTATTATTTGATCATTTATAAATAGATTTTTTGACTTATAAATTAAAAAATTGTATAAATTATCTCATAAAAATAAATGTACTTATAATCCACGTCCATACCGTTACTGGTGGGGTAAATATTATCATAAAAAAAAAACCGACATTATAATGAGTCTTAAAATAAATTATTTTCTCTCAATATGTTCTTCCGTTTCTTTTGCAGCTCCTTTCCTCCGACAAAATTTCTCAGTCAATAATTAAAATGCAAGTCTTTCCTGTGGGGTTATGTCCCAAGCCGCCCAACGCTGGTCCGTAGCAGTACGCAGTTAGTCAATATTTGATGTTACAGTGGCTAAAATAATTTTTAGTTTAGAATGGATTTTGAGATGAATTGAGTTAAATTATGAATAATAGTATTTTGTAGATTTTATTAAAATGGGTTTAATTTTTTAAGTTAAAATGTATGAAATATATTGAGATGAATTTAACTTTTTTATGAAAAATTAAAAAAATAGTAGACTCCATCAATGATTTATCCTAAAAATAAATCTAATTTTATCATTTTAAAACTATTAAAACAATTTTTAAAACCTCTAAAGCAACTCCTAACAACCAACACGTTAATACTTGTTTATATAATCAGTCAAGTCGTCATACGACAATCAGTCGCAATAACCGGATCTGAAGAGATATAACAACGAAAATTTAGGCTTCGTTTGGATGTACAACTCATCTCAACTCATCATTACACCTTTTTCAAATCCCAATACAAAATATAATAAACAATTCAACTTTTTCAAATCTCAAAACAACTTTAATATTAAAAAATAATATTCTAACAATATTTTATTATTTCAACTCAACTCAACTCAACTCACTTCAACATCCAAACCCACCCTTAAGATGGTCGAAGTCGAAGTTTTTCTTTCACATTGGTGAAAGGCAGAGAAAGAGAGAGAGAAGTAGAGAAGAAGATACAAAGAAATTATTGGGGCGAGTCGAGTCGTAGGAGACGCGTACCAAACTAGTTCCATTATTTATTGCTGGACTGCCCACGTCTTACTCGGCCGGGCACTAAAATTTAATTTAGTGAGAAAGACAGAGATGGATATTGGTGCAATTACAGAAATGCTTTTGGTTTTGAAAGTGTGCCTGTTTTTCGTTATAGCGACTGCTGTTCTTGGCAACTCAGAATACGCTGCCGCAGGGAACAATATTGGTCATGGTGGAAGAAAACTTGCTGAAATTCCAGCAGGTATTTATGCCTTTTATTTAAAAAATGAAATCAAAATAAGGAAATTTTTAGATGACGTCCCTGAGATTATACTTTGAAATCTAATATTTTTTTGAATGATTTTATTTACAATTTATTTACAAGTTGACATGAAGGATACATCGCTAACACATTGAAATTTATATTAGCCACTTTAATCTGGCTGAATTTATCTGAGGAGGCCGTATATATAACAATTCCTTTTGTTTGTATAATTCTCTCTTAATTTCATTGCCAAAATTTCAAGGTTTCATCAGCATTGATTGTGGCAGCAACGAAGATTACATTGACAAGTCAACGGGTATTCCGTACGTGACAGACAAACGATTTATAGATACTGGAGTAGCTGAGACTGCATCCCCTAATTTATCTGCAAAATACCAACAGCCGCTAAAGAACTTGAGAAGTTTTCCTCAAGGAAAAAGGAATTGTTACAGCCTGAGACCGGATCAAGGCAAAAACAATAAGTTCCTCATCAGGGCTAGATTCCTGTATGGAAATTACGATGGCAAAAACCAAGCTCCGGAGTTCGACCTATATCTTGGGGTCAATAGATGGAGGACAGTGAAAAACACGGATGGAGAAAATTATGAGATTATTCACCTACTCTCAACGGATTACATCGATGTGTGTCTTGTGAACACTGGCCAAGGTGTACCCTTCATTTCAGCATTGGAACTACGACGTTTGGACAATTCCATATATTCGATCACTGCGGGCGGGGCACTTGTTATGCATGACCGAAGGGATGTTGGTAGCACTGGACCGATCATCAGGTGAATCAGTACCAGCCCTCATGCGCTAGAGTGATGCTAAATATAATATTATAGATTGGCAAGACTTCTATAATATTTATTTTTTTAAATTAAGTCATAAAGTTCTAAAAAACAAAATATGATTTTAGGTATGTCTCATCTTTTCATAAAGAGGCTGCGTAGAATGTATCCATTCTATAATTATTTATATAATTTTTCGTAACTTATTTATATACAATATAGTTTTGAAAGCATATATGTTTAAATTAAGTCATATTTTCAGGTGAATCAGTACTTAAACGTACGTACGTCATGTAGTTGTTCAAGTATCATTTTGTTCGTAGTATTTACAGTGTAAAAACATTTCTGCGAATTAGGTATAGAGACGATGTATATGATCGCTACTGGTGGCCAGAACAATCTGAAAGTTGGATTCCAGTTTCGACCATATACACCAACAGCACTGATAACGCTTATGAATTACCAGCTCAAGTGTTAAAGACGGCTTCCAAAACACAGAACGCGAGCATTGCATTAAAAATTTCCTGGACCGCGCTAGACACACTTTCTAAATATTATGTTTACCTTCACTTTGCTGAGATAGAGAAACTTGAACCTGGCCAGCAGAGGGAATTGACAATTGACTTGAACGGTGAGCGCAATCTGGCAGAATCTGTTAAACTTGATTATCTAAATCCACTCACAATAGTCCAAGATGATCCGCCAATTAGCGGTACTGGCGGGACGCTATACTTCTCAATAAAAGCGCCTCAAGGGACTACGATTCCTCCAATCCTCAACGCCTATGAGATTTATCGGTTCGTAGAGCTACCAAATAAACCAACTTCCCCAGATGATGGTATGCTTTCTTTCTTCACTTTTTTATTTTCCTTGTCTGGATTATAAATGTGCTGTGCGTATCAGCATATGTGAGGGATCCGTTGATCACATGGACCGGAGAGTTGGTTTAAAAAGTACACGAAATGCACCACCACCACTGCATCCATTGGTGTCCCTTCATGATGGGTGCGGCGCGACTCTTCTAAGATCATGGCCTTTAATTTAGTGTTTGCAACTAAAATAGTTGCAACTCCTCCCATGGGAAACTTATAGCGATGGGAGACTCACATGCATGATTTGCACACTATTATGCTTTTTTGGTACTTCTTTATGTTTTTTTTTTTTCATCTCAAGTTCTCCCTCCTCTGTTTTTCCCACTTTATGTTTCAATCATTTTCTATTAATTCTTGTTTTTCCATTAAAAAATTTAAGTTGCTGCTATGCTGGAGATCAAGACCCAGTACAGCGTGAATAGAAACTGGCAAGGCGATCCGTGTGTCCCAAGTAATTACTCATGGGAAGGTTTAAACTGCAATAATGACAATCTTCCAAGGATCATCTCATTGTGAGTGTACTTCTGTCAATGCATGCTGTGAAATATTAATCACGCTGTGAAACTTTCATTTTGACCGAAACTTCAAACAGATGGTGACTTCCTGCTTATTGCATGAGAGTATTTTTTTTTTTTCCTGGATTGCAACTTATCTTTGAACATTGGCAATAACTTTTCCTTGTTTAATAATTACAAGCAGGAACTTGAGCTCAAGCAACTTGACAGGGGAAATTGCAACTTCACTCTCTAAGCTCGAACTAATCCAGTCCTTGTGAGTCTTATTTGAACTGCGATAGATATTTACATTCAGTTTCTTAACACCAGTGCTTGCCAGACACCAGCAGGTTGAGCAACACAGTCTGCCAGTTTGAGATTGCCAATTGGCAGATGGACCCCTGATTGTTGTAGATATTAATAATTGGAGAGTGTATTTTCTGAGATTTGATACCAGGAACTTTTACTTGGAAGGAAATATACTTATATGCAAGTCCTGTTATTTAACATTGATTTTCAAGGACAGAAAACAATTGTTTAGCTTAACTCACTAATATTCTTATACAAAATTATTCTTTCCTTTTCAGGAATTTGTCATTTAATGACTTAACTGGGCCACTGCCAGAAGTTTTGGAACAACTACCTAATTTGAAAACTCTGTAAGTTGTGGAGCTCTGATCTGGTTGTTGCAAACATGACCTTCAGGGAAGGAAATTGAAATAAAATACTTAGAACTATCTTTGCAGGGATTTAAGAGGAAACAAGCTCACAGGTCCAGTTCCTGAGGCTCTTCTGGAAAAGTTTAGGAATGGAAAATTGGACCTGAGGTTAGTCTATCTTCCTACCTCCAATATTCTTTCTCTCTCTCCTTATTAATGTTAATTTCGTTTTGTTCTTTTTTTTTGTACATAATAAATGCTAGAAAAAGTCAATGTTCATTTCTTCACTCCAAGGAAAAATTATATTTCGAACTGTAATTTTTTTTGCATGACGGACGGCTCCATCTAATATATAATAACTAACTGACCCTGTCATCTTACCTTGATGCGCTTCATACAAGGGTTGATGCACATTTGGATCTTTGTCTGTACACTCCATGTAAGGGAAAGAAGAAAAAGGAGTTTTTCATTCCAGTTCTTGCAGCGTCTATAACAGCAGTCTTGATCCTTCTCTTCATCGTTAGTGCTCTTGCTATATATAGAAGGAAAAGAGGATCAGGTAGTTCGTTCTTTATTTTCTGCTTCTGTAGTTGTTAGCACAGTTTATATAGGTGAGCTTGCTTACAAAGATATAGCACTCAATGGAAAAAAAAAAAAAAAAAAGAACACGATTACACTAGTGGAACACCATGGTAGGTGAAAGTGATGAACGCGCTCATTCTACTCACCAAGTGTTTTGTTTCAATTCTCACACACTTATGTTTACGGCTAGTTTTGAGAGGTCAGCAAAATGTATCCTTCTTTAGATTGGCTTCTTGATGCCCTTTATTGCTCAATCATTAAGATAATATTAAAAATAAAGAGTTTCATCCGCCCCCATTCATTATCCATTCACCCTGGAGTTCGACATAGTTGAGAATCTCATTACCGTCTATACTGTACAACCATGGCATCTCAATCCCCTGCTCTTTTGTAAAATCAAGTAGCCCCAAACCCTTCAATAAGTGGGACACCACTTATTGAAATCTAAGCTCAGCACGGATATAACATCACTGATTATGGGATTTGGTTGTACAAGTCTGAGGGTTAATCTGCAAGTCCCCTTTAGGATAAGTGGACTCTGGACTATTAATTATAGTAGCAAGCATGAGATATTTAAAACATAAACTAAGCACATTACAATGCAAGCCGCAAACATATTTTTAGCAGACGTGAATGTTTCAATTTTGATAATCTCTCTCGCTGTAGACATGGTTGCCAAATCCAAATCCAGCATCAAATCAAAGAATCGACAGTTCAGCTACTCTGAGGTTGTTAAGATAACTAATAACTTCAGAACCATCATTGGCAAAGGAGGATTTGGAAACGTGTACCTCGGCAAATTGAAAGATGAAATTCAAGTTGCTGTTAAGCTTCTCTCTCCTTCATCAAATCAAGGGTACAGGGAATTTAGAGCAGAGGTTAGGTAGAATGGAAGACACAGTTTGCAATTACTTGAAAATTTCAAAGACTACAATTTCACTCAACTAAACAATGGAACTCCATTTCGAAACGCAGGCACAGCTCTTAATGGTACTTCATCATGGAAACTTGGTTACTCTTGTTGGATACTGTGATGATGGCAAAAAAAAGGCGCTCATATATGAGTACATGGCTAAGGGGAATCTGCAGCAGCATTTATCAGGTATTTGCAATCTTGTTTTCAAAGGCTCCTCTCATCATATGAGTCGCTAGCTATATGTTACCTTCATCAAATCAAAAGTACATCATAGCTTAGATACAGTCCCATCTCTGCACCTGGTTGGCTTCTAGTTAGAGCAACCACCTGACACAATGCATATCATCTCAAATCCTTCTCAAGTCATTTCCCATAAGTTAATACAATGAGGATATTGAATCTGCGTGTTTCACAGAAATCCGACGGAAATTATTATTTTCTTGCATGATTGTGAAAACCTGGGCCATTTTTTTATGACAACCAAACTGAATGAGACAAAATTGGAATGTTTTTGCTGCAGTGAAAAACCCAAATGTCTTAACATGGAAGGAGCGACTTTGTATTGCAGTGGACGCAGCACACGGTTTGCAAACAAATTAACCACATAATTATTCATCTTCAATATCTTCGGATTTCTTTTTTCGTTCGCTTGAATAAGTCAACATTACTTGTGGAGTTACAGGGTTGGAGTATCTACATAATGGTTGCAAGCCACCTATCATCCACAGAGATTTAAAACCGCCCAACATCCTATTAAACGAACAAATGCAAGCCAAGATAGCTGATTTTGGGCTTTCTAGAGCCTTTGCCACCGAAAATGATTCCCATGTGTCAACCTCCCCAGCTGGCACATTTGGATACGTCGATCCGGAGTAAGTGCTTAGACCTAATGACTTCTGCATAGCTCTTTTTTTAGTATGCTCTAATCAATTATCATGTCCAAAGTTCTAGTGAAATTTATGACACTGATAGAATGTTTGGAGAATGGGATAAGACGAAAAATTTGTGAATGGTTGTAAAATAGCTTGCGAATAATAGTAAAATAGTTTGAGTTATGATGTTTTATGGCATTTTGAAAAATAAGAGAAAAAAATTTGAATAAAAATATTGTAAAGTTAAAATATCGTTAGAATATAATTTTTTAATATTACATCTGTTTTGAAATTTGAAAAAATTAAATTATTTTTTGTATTTAGTTTGAAATTTTAGAAAAGTTGTAAGGATTAGTTTGAAAATATTGTAATGATTAGTTTGAAAATATTTGTATTTGAGTGATGTTTTGAAAGGAAATGAGATAGGATGAGATGAGATGAGATGGGATAAGATGAAAAACATTACCAAACATCCCCTAAACTTTTTCTCATAAGTTTTGTACTACCTAAGAGCATTGGAGATATTAATCTGTATTAGACTATCTATCCTAAAGTCAAAATAATAATATAATATTATATATTTTAATAATAATTTTTAAAATTTTTTTTTATATTTTGCAAATACACTCCATATATTAATTAATAACTTAATTTTTACTTAAAATTATTGTTTCTCAACTATTTTTTTCCTCAACCTAATTATCCAACAAATACACTCCAACTAAAGGAAGAAAAAAAAAAAAAAAAAAGGAAGAGGGGAACTGAATGGTATAATTTGGAGAATATTTTTAGACTAAAAAATTGTTTTGGAGATGAACCGTAGAACTCCAAATTTGGAAAATAATTTGACTTTACTATAGCTCAAAAGTGGAGCATTGGAGTTTAGACCACTTTAGTAAAAGTTAGGCAAAATTTGACTAGGCATTGGCCTGTGCCTAGTGCTCTAAGGGCTTGTTTGGAAATAGTTTTCATCCCAAAATTCTTATCTCATCTTCTTTTCAAATATAATTCAAATACAAATATTTTCAAACTAATCATTACAACTTTCCCAAACTTTCAAATAAAAAATAAAAACAATTCAACTTTTTCACATCTCCAAACAAAAATAATATTATAAAACTATATTCTAACAATATTTTAATTTTATAATATTTTTTATTCAACTTTTTCTTTATCCTTTCCCAAAACCTAAAAATTACTCAACTCAAATTATCTCACTGTTATTCACAAACTATCTTAATACTATTTACAAAATTTTCATCTCATCTCACACTCTAATCATACCCTAAATATGTTTTGCCCTTGAGGATCGCCACACGGAATCCCATGTTCCCAATGCATCCAAATTCTCCAAAACTTATTTCCCACTCTTAATTCAATGTGCAAAGTATGATAAAATATGTGGTTTTTACAAGTACACCCTATTAGAAACTGGACACGCCTTGCTTAATTTATTGACTAGTGCGAGTTGTATAATTGATGTTCAAATGACCCTCATCTGTGTTCTACTTGCAGAGTTGCAACATTTGGAAACTTCAGCAAGAAAAGTGACGTCTATAGCTTTGGAATTATTTTGTTTGAGCTTATAACTGGTCGCCCTGCAATAATAAGAGGACCTATGCAAAATAATCACATACTTGAGTGGGTTTATCCTTTGATTGAAAGGGCAGATATCCAAAACATTGTTGATCCAAGACTAGAAGGAGAATTCAACACCACTTTTGCCTGGAAAGTTGTGGAAATAGCCATGTCATGCGCACTACCGGTTGCAATCCAAAGGCCAGACATGAGTCAAGTATTGACAGAACTAAAGGAATGTTTGGCTCTAGTAATGACTTGTGAGAGAAGTCAATCGATAGCAACTGAGTGCAAAACTTCAAGCATGCCACACAACACTTTCCATTTGGAGCTAGAATCAGATATTGCTTCCCTCGCTAGATAGTTTCTGAACAAACTATGCTCAAAAGTTCCTTGTATGCAATATGACAAGCCTGTTTGAAGACCTTATTATATCCTTGTTTCATGTGGCTATTTTTTCTTCAATTAAGTATGAGAGCAAATACTATTACGCATTTCAACAACTTTCTAGGTTCTATTGGACTTATAAAGTACAACGATTACTAGTCTGTATTTTGGAAATGCTAACAGTTTTTTAACCCCCTTTTTGTTTCTAACACGTTGTTTGAAAAGAGTCCCGCTACATACACACAAAAATTTCACATAGGGATCTCACAGATATAATAATCGGATGTCTGCTCACAAGCCTTGCAGTTAATTAATCACCATCTCTACAGCATTTCAGGCTTCCAAAGTGGGAAGAAGAAAGTAATGCTGGTTGTAGAAGGAAGAAAATCATGTGAAACTTTTACAATCCTTTAAAAATAATTGTTACTTTTTTTCTATATATTATCATGAAAACAAATAAATTTATTTCTAGGAGTTGATTTTTCAAATTAATGTCATTGCAATTGAGGAGGAGTACAGAAAGGAAAATGGTGCTTTTCGATTCCACAAGAAAGACAATTCTCATACCCTGAGAAAAAAACAACAAACACCGTTTGGAAAGTGAGAAAAGCCTGTACAGGTTTTTCTTAATTTCTCACCAGCCAAACAGTCGAAGTAATTGTTGCATGCACTTGAAGACAGGGTTATCAATTCCAACCCTGCACGAGTCTATCCCTATCTTACAGTGGAATATATGAAAAGTCTGGACGTGTTTAGTGCCTTTTTGCAGTAATGTACAATTAATTGTTCGTCTATATCCTATAAATTATAACACTTGTATCCGTATGAATTTCGGAATTTGTTGAACGTAAGAATTAGACTAAACTTAGGAGAAGTAGATTTTCTTTTTCTAGCACAAGCCTTCTCCCAAATCATGAATGCATCTCTCTCGAGGAGTGGCGGTTCGGTGAACGGCGATGGCGACGTGCAGTCGTTACATTTAATGGACGCCTAGGGCTTAACTTTTGGCGTTGGACCCCGTTCATTACTAACGGATAAAGATCAAAGACGAGAGGTTCATAACCGTACATAGCGAGCGAACTTGGATACAATTATAGTACCGTGAATGCATATTTCATAATTCATCTATGGAGTCTATGAAGTTTGATAGCGCCCCTGCACTTAATTGATTCACGTCCTAAAAGGGATTGGGATTTAAGATCTGAAAATGACGTTTTCTTTTTCTCTTTCGATTTTGTAAAGAAAATAGATGAAACGACAGACATTGGACTGCTGTTAAAAAAAGCATGACTCGTTCATCTCCCACCCACCATGGTTGGAGATTGAACTTCAAGTACAGCACTTAATTGATTCACGTCCTAAAAGGGATTGGGATTTAAGATCTGAAAATGACGTTTTCTTTTTCTCTTTCGATTTTGTAAAGAAATTAGATGAAACGACAGACATTGGACTGCTGTAAAAAAGAGCATGACTCGTTCATCTCCCACCCACCATGGTTGGAGATTGAACTTCAAGTACAGCACCCAAATGTCAAGAACAAGTTAAAAAGCTGTGTCCCTTCCCACTCTCACATCTCTAATGCCTGTAACTCCTCTTTTCTTCTTTCAGTTACTCATGATGTGCCCAAGTTTCTATCAACATTAATAGCGGGTTTCGATGGAATTAGCATTGAGCTTTAGAATTCGAATCTGTTCTCTCTTATTTCCTGTACTTTCCACTAGGCATGAGGTGAAGTTTTGGTGACATTATTGGAGTGGTTATAGATGCTCAAGATGTTTCAGAGTTTTGCATGCTTCATTTAAATGTGCTGTGAATTAGGCAGTCCAAGACATCTGTCCATCTTATGAGGACCAGTTGGCTACTCGGCTGGTTCTGGAACCACCGCAATAACTCTTGCATGTGCAACTTTCTTCTTGCCTCAACCCAATAAAGCCAACACCCACCCCCATCCTCCCAAGTCCCCAACTACCTTGCCGTACCTTAGTTATCAATGAGCTTTAAATCACTTTTATGTTTCCTCTTTAATGTTTGTGCAAGAAGAAAAATCTCGACACCCTGCACACACAGGTAAAAAACAACAAAATTTCCTAGAAAATATTTGGAAATTGGAAATGGTCATGTCTATAAACAAAAATGCAGGCTTTCAATGCTCTGATGTAGCCACTACAGAGGACACTCATTAATGGGTACACTCAACTTCCCATCTTCTTTTTTCAAGGTCAGCTCGAACTGGATCGTTTTGGTGGTCCTTTAAAGGTCCTGTTCCCAGCTGAAAGCCTCAGAATACCAATGCTGCAGAAGATGGATATCAATTCCAAAAGAACACTGCTTTTGGTGCTATCAGTTGCGTTGTTAAGGTTCGGAAATGGGCAAGATTCAACTCAACTTGTTCCGGCGATCATAACGTTTGGTGACTCTGCGGTGGATGTGGGGAACAATAACTATCTCCCCACTATTTTCAAGGCTAATTACCCTCCATATGGAAGGGACTTTGTCAATCATCAGCCTACTGGGAGGTTTTGCAATGGTAAACTAGCCACTGATATAACTGGTGAGTACAAACCAGTAATTCTAGAACGCCTGCAT
This sequence comes from Pterocarya stenoptera, assembly GCA_003123785.1. Lineage (NCBI taxonomy): Eukaryota > Viridiplantae > Streptophyta > Magnoliopsida > Fagales > Juglandaceae > Pterocarya > Pterocarya stenoptera. The sequence goes on along the minus strand of QEOT01124271.1, from coordinate 47,410 downwards.
AGGGATCATTACTGAGTAGTACATCCATGATTACTGCCTGTTTGATTATATATGAGCTCTAATGTTTTACTGGAAACTTACTTTTGCAGCTGAAACTTTGGGTTTTAAGACTTATCCTCCAGCATATCTTAGCCCACAGGCATCTGGGAAGAACCTTCTAATCGGAAGCAACTTTGCTTCAGCTGCATCGGGTTACGATGAGAATGCAGCAAGCATTAATGTAAATAATTTCATGTTTATGACTTTCATTCTGTATCTCAACTTAGATAACCCTTGATTATAAGGTGTCTGATTTCTTGAAACAAATGAACTCTGTGGCCAGCATGCAATCCCGTTGTCTCAGCAGCTGGAGTACTTCAAGGAATACCAGACTAAGCTAGCAAAGGTGGCTGGTAGTAATAAAGCAGCATCCATCATCAAGGATGCTATATATATTTTGAGTGCAGGTAGTGGCGACTTTCTCCAGAATTATTACGTCAATCCTTTAATCAACAAAGCCTATACTCCAGACGAGTATGGCACGATTCTTGTCGGTGCATTCTCAAACTTTGTGAAGGTACATCAGTGTTGTTACTAAAATTTCTAGTTCTGCAAAATACGCTAGAGAAATCAACTGCATATTTGCTTCAAAATTATCTGAATGCTCTGATTAAAAACAGAACCTGTACGGCCTGGGAGGCAGGAAACTTGGGGTGACTTCACTCCCTCCATTGGGTTGCGTTCCTTTAGCAATCACGTTATTGGGAAATCATGAGAATGGGTGCGTCTCCAGGATCAATTCTGACGCCCAAGGATTCAATAAGAAGATCAACTCGGCTGCAGCAAATCTCCAAAACAAATATCCCGGTCTTACAATTGTTATCTTCGACATTTATACACCTTTCTATGATCTTCTTAAATCCCCATCAGAACATGGTAAGGATCATGTTTTTCCAACCGCTTAGGGAGCCTCTGGATGGTGAATAAATAGTAATCATCTTTATCTCTTATGTTTTTGCAGGTTTTCTGGAAGCAAGGAGAGGTTGCTGTGGTACAGGAACACTAGAGACAACATCACTGTTGTGCAATCCAAAATCACCGGGAACTTGTTCTAATGCGACTCAGTATGTGTTTTGGGACAGCGTCCATCCATCTGAGGCTGCTAATCAGGTTCTTGCAGACGCACTGATTGTTCAAGGCATCGCCCTCATTGGATGACGATATTATATGGTTTTTTTTTTTGTCTTTGTAAAATGTCTAAAGATCGTGCTCTGCTCTTCAATTAACATCGTGGGATGCTGCAAAAGTTGTAATAATAAATTATGTAGCTGAGGATATTTATTCTCAGCAAATATATTACGCATTCTATTTGTAATCTCAAGAATTCCCTGAAAATCAAATGGTCCGGAATTATAGTTTTTGTACTGCTTCTCGTCTAAAGATAGATGATATTCCGTATGAACTGTAGCTCGAGTTGATTAAATAGTTAACTCTTATAGATGGAGTATGCTATGCGACTCGGAAATGGTACGTAATGGTGACTAAAAATATCAGTTCTCTTGAAGAGGGAATATAAGGCATACATGTTACCCTGCTGTCTTTGCCTTGTTGGGACCTGTGATTTCGTGAGCCAAGTAAGAATTAATTCAAAAACAGATAGAATTGTTGTACCAAGAATCCTGTAACAGAATCAAGCAAATCCCTTGCGCATGCGAAGAAGTGATCATTGCAACTCTGTGTCGCAAAGAGGATATCTGCCTGCCAACATTAGTACCAAAATATTGGCACAGGACATGGCTTGAATAAAGAGAGGGCAGACGGGAAGTGGGAAAGGAAAGGATGGACAGTTCTTAGTGAAAATGGAGCGTAGTAACGCCCATTTTACTAAACACTTCGTCGAGGTCGGCCTTGTTGACTAGCGAGTGCAGGTCACCCACGGTAGAGTGAGGCCCGAAAGATCACAATTCACAAGTGGTTGTAAAGCTTATGGTTGAACACACAGATCCAGTGCCGGCCCACCATTTTAAGATAAACAGTTTTAGACACATAAAATGGAAACTTCAGAGAGAGAGAGACAGAAAATGTGGTGTAAAAATTTAGGGGTGGGATTATCCTTACTTGCGGTACGAATTATGAGCATGACAACGTGTTCATTTTGGTGGTACTCCTGCAACTGTATTGTCGTGATGGGCCGGTCTCGATTGCATTTATTCACGAGGTGATGCCGTTCTGGCACCACCACCAACAACAGCTACTTGCAGTGATCATTTTTTTTTTTTAAACAAACTTTGCGTTGAAATGAAAAGAGAATAAATGTTGAGGGCGGGAGACTGACAAAAATCTCTTTACAAAAATTCCACTACACAACAAAATATAAAATAAAACAAAACGGACAATGAGACTAATAAATTGGACCTGGGCCCTTGTTCCCTTGTTCTTCGGCCAAGTTAAAGAGGGAACTGCTACAATAGCGGTTATAGATTCCAACTAGTAGATTTTTCGAATGCGATGGTGATTCGAAGAGGCACTAGCCGCACTACAATCATTTGTTATGGAGTCGTCGATGAAAATCTCCAAGTCTCTTTTTCTTAAATTCTTAGTTAAGGAAAATTGAAACATAACCAGATAGTTAGAATCGGATGGTCCGGATCGCTGGTGGCATTTCAAAGGAATGCACGGTGGAGTCGAAGTTTGAGCTACACGCACTGACAGGACAGGGCAAAGGGGCCAAGATCTGAAAGATCTAGAAGTGAAGAATCCAATTGTGCCACATATGTGGTGATAGGCTATCGAAAAAGTGTCAAAAAGTCACTTAGATTGATCATTCATTTACAATTTCAAGATACAAAATACTTGGGAAACTTCGTGTTTGATACACCAAACTAAACTTGTACATGTAAGAGGGTGCTGGGGGTTTAGATATGGATTGGTTTGCTAACTGTGATATTCTGCCTATTCAGTTAAGAGGTCTTCTTAAAATAGACAGAATTGATCTTCCTTATCTGCGTTGTGCTTAGAATGTCCCAGGTATGATAGTTTCTAATTTTTTCAGTTTTAGATACTTTACTTGCCTGTGGTTCTTTGTTCTACTTTCTTGCAGGTTTTGCTCGTGTTATTTTTGGTTTTGGTCTTTATTTCATAACATTATGGGTAATTTCTATTTTGGTTGGAATTTTTCTGATGCCTGGGTTTGTTTATTTTCTTATTTGTATCACCCAGGTGTATGGTTGTAACTACGGTTTTCCTCTACTACAAATGAAGACAATCAATAAAATTGGAGTACCGTCCTCACCTTTAAAAAAAAAAAAAAAGTGTACATGTAACTCAATTACTTTTTTAGTGATCTTACACAGCAAAACAAGATTCTGAGTGGTTTTCAACCGAAAGATTTTGATACATTTTGCATGGCATCGGTGGTGTTATTTCACTATTGCTTTGATTTGTACATTGAAAATCCTGGCAGCTACTGATAGCATATGTCAGAAGGAGCAAGCAGATGCTGATCTATGACGAATCCTAGGTTTTTCACCATAAGAGTCCTTTAGAACTTCCGCATATTTTACCAACTCAGACTTCTCTGGGGTATCATGGTCTCCAACAAGTTTTCTAATTGCTAAATCAGCACCATCCCTACCTAAAACAGATCTCTTGCACCCATAATCACTATGTGTCTGGACGCCATCTGTCTCCTTGATATGTTCTTCCTTTGGACTTCTGAATCTGGAGAGATCCAGAGAAGTTCTAGATGAACCCTGTGGGGTAGAAAATCTATTGCTGTGTCCATCATTTCCACCATGCATTCCTGTCGAAATGCCTGAACTGCAGCTTGGAGAATCACCTTCTTCTAAAGATCCAGCCCTCTCTGCTGATAAAACCCGATTGTCATCACAGTCTTTCCCACGAATAATCTTCATGATATTGCTAAAAAATTTGGTCTTGTTGGAGCTGTTGGCTCTGGTTGCAGATGAATTATCTACAGGAGAATCATCAAGCTCTCCAGAGTCTGTAAGAACTGAAGCTTGGGATGATGACCATTGCTCGTAATAAAGTTCCATTATGTTGATCCCTTTTTCTCCCATCCCTTCAGTATTTGCATACTCAAGTATCAACTGCTTTGCTTTCTCCTCAGATTTGGGGCTTAATGTTTTGCTCAGGTCCCTTGCCACTGTTTTACCATCAGGAGGCTGATAATTTCGCAGCTCATATCGTAAGCAAGCATTTATCCACTTCAAGTAGACCAATTCTTCAGCATCAGAACATCGATCAGCTTGGAGTCTCTCAATGTCCTTTTCCAGATCTTCATTTTTATGCCTTAGATGCTCCATCTCCAGCCTCAATGCTTCTGCCTGCATCAAAATACAAAATAAAATGCATATAAGAAAGAATGATAAAATTACCAAAAGAAAAAATATATACTGGTAATGGATTATAACCTCCGAATCTTCCAAAACAGAATTTGCAAGGATTTGTGTAGATTCCAACCTCCGACTCAATTCAGTATTTTCTATCTGCAACCTCGTATTAGACTTAGTCAACTCTTCAGCCTCAACCTCTAGATCTCTCAGCCTTTGCAGCTTTAATTGAATATTTGGATCACCTGGAGCAACCTTGTATTCCTGGTCTTGCAACTTCACAACTCTCTGCTTAAGAGCTAAGATTTGCTGCTTGTTCTGTTCAGCTTCAGACCTAAGCTTCTTCTTGAGCAGTTTAATTTTTGCTCTGCCAGCCTCAAGCTCAGCCACCACTTTAGCACGATCGCCCACTTGTGCCTCTAGTCTCCGGTTATCTGCCTGTAAGGACTCAATCTTAAGAGTGAAAAGCTTAGCCTCCATATTGTTTATCTTCAATCGATTTTGGAGCTCCATGACAGCAGTTTCTTGCTCTTTTAGACCATAATACTCGAGCAATTGGACCTCAAGATTCCTCTCCCTCTCCCTAAGTATTCTGACCATGTTTCTCAGGTACCTGATCTCTTGCTCATATTCATCCTTATCAGCACTTCTAAAGGCTTTTGGAGTTTCCATATATGACCTGGATGTTTCATCACCTTTGTTTGAAGAGAGACCATCATTTGCAGCAGTGAAGTCAAATTCCTTCACAAGATCATTAAACTCTGGCAAGAGGAACCCAGCTTTATCTACACTACCTTTACTGCTGGGAGAGATGCCAACCACGGAATCAAGACTGACCTTCGGCATGTATGTCTCTTCCTGATAAAGAGAGAGAATTTCACTTCAGCAAAATAGAATCCAGCATAGTTATAATCAGCAATTTGTTTGGTTCTCATAATATTCTTACCATTGGGACAATGCAATCTCTCTGTCATTACAAAGAAATCAAAGGAAAGGGAATTAACAGAAAAGTGCTAAAAGAAATTTACGTTTTTGTCAGCATATAATCACAAGTTCTTTTACCATCTCATCCAGAATGCAGGCAAACCATATTTTCCCTTAATTTATATGATTTGGTTAATCTACACTCCATTCCATGAATAAACGGTAGAATATTTTCTTGCAAACGATAGAAGGGAAAGAGAGAGAAAAATAGATTTACAATTCTGCACCTTCCATTCTTTCAGACACAAGAAATATGCTTCAATTGGCAGTATTATTTCACAAAGCATTTTGAGACAAACATTTCGTTTGTTACATGTGATAAAAGAGGGCTTCATCAACAACCAAACAGAGCTACGTCATCGACACAAATCCAAAAATATCACAGATATAAAAATAACCAATAAAATCAATATTCAATCCGCTGAAAGTAATAATTTTCACTGTTAGAAAAGTTTGGACTGCGTTCGAATGGGATTTATGTCCAGCAATACTTACATATCTTTCAGTTTCAGCTGCAACAAAAACAATATTACTGGGACTGGATGATGTCTTAACGGCATCAAGTTCATCTTTATGCCCAGCTCTTTCACCTTGGAAATTAAATTCACTGCCATGATCTGGTGATACGCATGATATCATAGAAAACGTTGACTTGAAATTAGAGCCAGCTAAATATTACGACGAAGAAGAATTTATACGAAAGAGAAAAATAAAAGACACAAACCCGAAGAACGTGGCGCGGGGGGAGGGGAGGGTTTGATCCTTTTGTTTCTGAGGCGAGAGTAGAGAAATCCAGCAAAAGAGAGAGCTAAAGCCACGCCAAATCGAAATAAAAGAGGCTTTATATCCTTCTTCTCTCTCACCATCGTAATTCAAAAGGCCGCTACTTGTGTTTAAAATCCATGAACTCGTAGGCCTTCTTCTTCTTCATCCTCCATCTATGCCGAAAAGAAAATCATAACTTCTGTGGTTAATCCAAATACCAAAGTAGAAGAAAATCCGGGTGACCCCTATAAAGATTAAACCATAAACGAATAAGAAAAACCAAATTTATTTCCAACAACCGACTAGGCCATAAAGAATCACGAAAAAAATAATAGAAAACCAATCGATTCTAAGAAAAATAAAGATGATTCATACCCAGAGACAAGAAAAGCTGTATCAACCCGTTTCAGTTTGTGCTGATTCTAGTTAGAGAGAGGGGACTTACCATTAAAGCGACCATTCTCAAACGCATTGAATCAGTTTGGATGAACAGATTCCAGAACGTTTTGACGTTGTCTCTAGTTTCTGTTTCTACTACGTTCTTTTCTCTCATAGGCTGATCAAACAGTGGGATGGGGATGAGTACTGACACAATATAAATTATGTCTTTATAATCTCTTATTACAACAGTAACAACAAACACCGGCCACTGATTTTTGTCGTGTCGTGTTAAATGCGATGTTCAAAAGTTGGTCGACTAGGGAGAGAAAGTTTGGTAAAACGAAACTGTGAGAAAATCTGGGTAGAGAGAGCCGGGGAATAAGATTCTGATTCCAAGCTGAGAACCAAAGGAACAGAAAAAGAAAAGAGGTTATTCTCAAGGGAGGGAAGATTGACTTGGTGGGTTAAATTTAGATGGCTTTGGTTTCAAAATTAATGGCTGACCTATTTAAACGCTTCTTTTTTATGATTTATGTTTCTCTCTTTCTCTTCCTTTCTCACTGTCACTCTCATGGGATCGATACTGATTGGTTGGTAGGGCGGAATACTTGGGATTTCGAATCTGTTCCTAGAAAATAAGGGGTTACAGGTATATGGCCCTTCGTTATATCTGTTTTCTTTAATTATTACTAATTGGCAACTAGGAATGACATTTTCTTCTAAACAAATCATATATGCTAATATTAGCCTAAAAATAGGATTTTTTTTTTTAAGGGAAAAAAGGGATTGACAATTTGACTGTCCCAACAAGAACTCCGTCGCACATACCATGGGAATGCAGATGAGAGAGAGATGAAGGTGTTAATCCCTATATTCGTATAACACACCGGAACGGATGCCCCGGCCAACGACAGTGATTTGGGTTACTCTTCGTGTTTATCCATAAAATAATAATAAATAATTAAATAAAAATAAATAAAAAGAGACATAAAGATTTACATAATTCGGCATAAAAGTCTATTACCACGGGTTGTTTTGGGGGGGCAAAATTCACTATGATATATGATTTTACAATCTATCATGACCTCACATATCACTCAATACAATAAAAAAATTTAAGATTTCAGAAGGTTGAAGACAATGCCTCCCTTGTGAAGATCTGGTGGAGGTGTTATGTGTAGTGAAGTTTTGTACATAGAGGGCTTGTGTAGAATCTCCTTCATTTGTTGAGATCTCTTCATTTTATAGAGATATATTTTTTCTTTGAAGTAATTGAGTCTAACTTATCTTGTGAAACCTTTTTATTTATAGAAAAAATCTAAGCCAACTTCTTTTAATTTATCTCTTATTTGTCTTATTTATTGACTTTATCTCTTTTTTTATTATTAATAATAGGCTTTCAAAAGATTGGATGAATCAATTTAGTCTCTAACATAAGACAATTTTTTATTTTATTTTTAATAACCAAATGAAGGCAAATTAATGCACCAGAAAAGCGATTAATTCAGTAGCCCGGAGAGCTATGTACTGTTTTCATTTGTCTAAAGTCGGTAGCTTCATTGAATACATCCATATTCTTCTTCACAAGTAGAGGAGTATGTGACATACAGATAGAGTAATGCAAAGCAAATCCGACGTTTTGTGACTTCCGAGTGTGCGGGCAACGTTACCATAACCTGTGCCACACACGCCAACAAAGAAATGGATGGTGATGATTGATTTTCAACGATCCAAGGCTGAAAAACCAAATAGAGCAGAGCATGTCATTAAGTAGGCAAGAAAATACGGCAATACACGAGGCTCCTGCGTCTGTCTTCCAAACACGATGTATTGGCCTTCATCGTACCTAAACCAAGCGAAAAAAAAAACAAAGGAACGAACCAAAAATATAGGAAGGAACATGATGAAGTTTTGCAGAGCAGTAATTCGCACACGAGGAATGCACAGACAGTGTAATAATTCATTTGCACTATTTATGCACCGTTGATGTATTAAACATTTCCCTTGTGTGTATATATTTGCCTCTCGCTTTAAATTTTATAGTTCTTAATACATAACTGGTGTGAAAAGTTTCTACATCAATCAATAATATGTTGAATTTATAAAAAATAAAGTTTATAAATACATCTTCTCTACGCAAAGACGGTGTTCCAATGAAAACGTTACGTGAGTTTTTGGTTTCTTAATTTGAAAACGACGAGAAACGATTTAAAAATAATTCGTCACGATATTTATTCCTAAATTTATGTCAAACTACCAACCCCAACGCGCTGTTTAAAATTAACATACGTGGCAGTCCTCCGGTCTAGAGCTCATGACGACCAAGCGTACAGGGCGCCTCCGTGCATTCAATTCAACACATTGATGATTGAACAAGGAACAAATACATACAACGGTGTCCAGCCAAAGTCCAGTTCAATAATTCCTTTTAACTCTTTTTTTTTTTTTTTAAATAATTCCTACTTGTGAATACAACAATTATCTTTCTTCATGCGCTCTAGGATTTTGAATTGATCAGTAATATTATTCATCTTAACTTTGAATTGATTCGTAATATTATTTAATATAGCACATTTAATAATTTTATATATCAATTATTTAAATAAATATTTATTTAAAATCTATCACATCAACAAATATGATTAGAAATGATAAAGTTGAAAATGAAAAACTTATTGCCAGCGTAAGGACCTTCTTTAATAATTGCCAGATATTTGTCAAAAAATAAATTAAAAAAAATACTTGCCAAGAAAGTGATCAATTGCAATAGTAACTACATTATGCTGCTGCATATAAGAAAGTGGATGCGCAAAAATCTTATGATATTATCTTAATGATGCAGATCTTCGATCTTTCTGTATTACTTTCTGTATTAGCCTACCTTTGAAATTATATGATTTAAATTGAAGAGGCTATATCTGCAATGATACATAACTTGCATCTTCTGTGTAAATTATACATGCTTCATCTGCTAGTACCTCGTTTTTATTTTCTTTTTATCAAATATGGATCTTGTCAAATCAGTTAACTTAATGCAGGTATGAACCACAATCCTATTTGCTTGGTACGGAGTACTTTCTTCTTGCTTATGGCCCCATATATGCACTCTCTGCCGACGTTGTTGCGAGCTTGGTGATTCGGTTGGAAGTGCAAGAAAATAAATTGCTCTTTGCTCTTTAGTTCTTGTATAACTTTAATTTTGGTATGTGGTTGCTAAGCATGCACTGATTGTAAGAGAGAAATAGAAGGGAAATGAGACTTGTAATATATACAGTAATATTTGTTTACTTTGTGTATCATTTGCTGTAATATTTGTGAGGTGAATAAAAAGTAAGCTAAGATCTATATATCCAGATATTAGTTTACAACAGCAGTACCATTAATCTCTAGTTATGAACTCAATTCAAGAAAGGTTAATTTACATAACTTTTCATTACAACGTTATTCAATCCAAACCAATTGCTAAACTGTTTTCATTACACAACTTTTCATTACAACAGTTAATTTACAAAGGTCACCACTTGAGAAGAACTTGAAGATGAGCTCATGCTTTCACTATTATCAGCGTGCCTATTGTGCTTACTCTTACTGGTAGCAATACACCGGAAGTCATGGAGTCCAACATCACCATCATTGCTGCCACTTCCTACATCATTATTAAACACAGTCATGGAGTCCAACTTTACTGCTAGAAATGCATATTGTTAACTAATTAATCACAACTAAATAGAAATCTACCAAAAAGTATGGTCAGAGCACCTAAAGAAAATTGAAGAAGGGTGGTGGGTTGGTCAATGTTCCAGATCTGATGCATTTAGAAGTTTTTTTTTTTTTTTTTTAATGAACTTCCACAAATGATGCTGCCAAGAATCTAGACCAAAACAATAGAAATCTATGAAACGATAAACAATTTATTTGAGGGAGAGAGGTAATTAGCAGATTCATAATCAATTTCTCATTAGGTAAGACGCCTCGAGTCATTAATAATGTAGCCGAACAGTCGCAGGGTGCCGGACGTGCACCAAGGGGAACTTCAACTGACCCGAGAGAGGCGAAATGAGACGTTTTGATTCTCACCACACATGTTTGGTGGGAATTCCCGAGGTACTGTGTGTGAGGCATTTCCCAGAGCCGGGTCAAAACACATGAGCCCAGCCCACAAGGCACCGACGGGTTTAAGGGTAGCCAGACAATAAGAAATCGGTATGAAATGATAGGATGGGCCAGGTCGAGAAGGATAAGGTCAACCTAGGAAGCCCATAAATGAGTAGTGAAGTCACACGCGTGGAACGTGGATCCCCGAGTCAGGAGGCCTGACACCATTATTGGCCGACAATTCACATACATAGTGTCAAGGACAACCTTAGTCTCTAAACACCGACAGTTGGACAAACCTAGATGGTGGGCGCACTAGGCTGAGACCATGTCGCATTTAATGAAGGTCGAGGACAGACATACTACGACGTGAACCCAGGACTATCACCGGTTGCCATAATCAAGCATGGATGACCTGTCGAGTGGCAGAACGCCAAGAGAGGGCATGGCCTAAGTACGAAACAACATTACCATGATCGAATTGCCAGGAGACCACCCCAATTAGGTATATATACCCCTCCTCACAGGAGCAAAAGATTTTCTAAGCACTTTCATTTGAACTTCTTTAAATCATAATCTAATAATTCAAACTGACTTAGACATCAAATGTGTTTCTCACAACCTCGAACCCTCATTTCTCCATATTCGTAGGAACGGATTGATCCATAACGGAGTTGCTCAGACTACGAAATACGACATCATCAATAACCTTAAAGATACCCATTATTTAAACTTTATTATTTTCTTATTTGTCTATTTCCGTTTCCAATTGGAATCCTATTTTAATACTTGCCAGATATTTGTCAAAAACAAAAAAAAGACTTGCCATATATGAAAGAAGGTCCCTACCGAAAACCATTTCGAAGGAAAAGACAAACGACGAAGGCTGAAATTTATTTTTTCTCGAGTGCTAAAAAACTCGATTCCTTCCTTTTTCTGAAAATAGCTGAAAACTACCCAAAGAGTAGTACTAAAATAAGCTGAAAACTACCTTCCAACAATGTTACACCTCGTCAAGCTCCCAATGGTATTACACACCATCTTCACTTCTTCCCACCTATCCCCTTCCGCTAATCTCTTGTACAAATAACTGTCAAACGTCATCCGCTGCACGTACTCGTCCCCGCACAGCTCCACCAACGCCTCCCTCGCCGCGTTGCTCCCGTAAAACACCCTCTGCAGCAGGTCCATAAACCTAAATGTGCTTATGTATTTGGCATCCCATGCTTTCAGATACTCCCTCTTCAAGTCCTTCTCCTCGATCATTCTGTCCCCTCCTTCCGATGCCTTCACTATTCCTTCCCCGCACATCCTCCCCGATTTCGCCGCAAAATAGATCCCTTCACCGGAGCACTTGGTTACGTACCCGGCTGCGTCACCCACCAGCGCCACCCGCCCCCGGACCCGTATCGGACGCGGATGTTCTGGTATTGGATGGGCCTCCACTTTGATCACTTTCCCACCGGCGATCTTTGGCTTCACTCTTTCTCTGATTCCCCTCTGGTAAGCTTTAATATCCTGCTTGGCACGCACCGTGCCCGTGCCCACTGCCACGTGGTCGCATTTGGGAAAGACCCACGCATAGAAATCGGGCGACACGTCGTTCCCAACGTACATCTCGGCCATGTTCTCGTAGTATGCCATTTTCTCGTCCGGCAGTTTGATCCTCTCCTGGAAAGCGATGGCACAGGCGTAGTCGCCGGCCTTTATGGACTTGGCGACTCGGCTGTTGGCGCCGTCCGCTCCGACCACCACGTCAACTGACAGAGCGTGCCGGGAGTTGTTGGCCGTGTAGTGCACGACGTACGGCGCTGTCGAAGAGGTGTTGGGGACCTCGATATCCGTTACGAGGCCGGAGACAAGGTTGGCTCCACGGGACTCGGCGCGGGAGCGGAGGAAGGAGTCCAGTACCTCACGGCGGAGCATGGCGATGAACTCGTTTGCCCGGAGGGTCTTCCCGAAGTCCACGGCGAGATTAGAGGGGGATATGATCCGCATCTGAGTGACTTGGCGGTCAATGAGGTGGGAAGGGATGTCAAACTCGTGGAGCATGCAGAGGGGGATGGCACCACCGCAGGGCTTGGCGACCGTGGGTGGGCTGCGTTCGAAGAGGAAGGTCTCGACGCCGCCTAAAGCCAAGGCCTCTGCGGCGGACGAGCCAGCGGGACCGGCCCCTATCACCGCGGCGCGGAGCTTGCGTCCGGGGAGGGGTGCGTTGGTGGACAGGGAGGCCTTGATGCTCAGAGTGTGAGGGTGGGAGATCTCAGTTCTGATTGGGAGGGGAAGTTTGAAGGTGGTGGTGTGTAACGGGTGGGTTACTGTAGCCATCGATGGCGGGTATTGACTTCTAGGGTTTGGTATGCAGAGAAGAGGAGAGAGTGGTTGTTCGTTCCTTCAGCTTGTGCCTTGGCTTTAGTAAAGGGATGAACATTGATGGATGTTTTTTTTTCTTTTTTTTGATCCATGAACATTGATGGATTCATTTGAATATTTTATTTTTGGCTTTAGTTTATTTGTTACAGTGAATATTCTATCTTAATACAATATAAATAAAATCTCGTTTATTTTTAAAAATAAAATAAGATTAAATTTTTTGAGATATATATAAATAATATTAAAATATATTAAATATAGATAAAATAAGATAAAATATATATTTATTTATTAAAATAAAATAAAATAAATTTTATTTTTTATAAAATATTTATGATTGTGAGATCTATAAACAATTTTATTAATTTTTTAAATATTTTATTAAAAACAATCGTTGAAAGGCGCATTATTTTTCATGTTTTTTTTTCTTCTTCATTTGTTTATTTATTTACCACCTATACTCCACCACCATTTTTCTTTGCAAATCTTGACAAATTTGGCGCAAATCTCTAGGAACACATAACATCTTTTGCAAATAAAATATGTTATTTTATTTTTTGCTAATGCTTTCGGAGCACTCTCAACGGGCAAAGACAAACTGACAAACACCTATTTGATTGACCTGGTTTGGTATCAAGAGTTATTCAGAGATATTTAAAAAAAAAAAAAAATTAATTCAGATATTCTTAAATATTTTATTTTTATTTTTTAATATTTATTACTTTTTATTTATTTTTTATTATTATTTAATATTTTTTATTTATTTTTTTTATTATTATTAATAAATATTTTTAAACACTTTTACTGTTCAAACCAAACCACTACGATCTTCGGACAAATGTTCAGCACTGTTGTTTTGAAATTGGCGGGTTCCTTGCTTGAAGCAAAAGCTTCTTTCAAACAAACCCTAGAAGCCACAAGAACACTCTATCTATCGCATGCAAGGCTCGGATATGAGGGCTCTGAGAATCTTCTACCCCTACAAGCACCTCCTCAATCCCTCCCTCTCCAAATCCCTCTCTATTCCCCGCCATGTCCACTCCGCTTTTCCTCTCCCCGCGAAACAATCCAGTACCCTATCCGAACCCGAACCCGAACCCACCGGAACTACCACTCGCGTTTGGTCTACTTACAGTAACGACCGGAATGGGGTTCAGAAGAAGCCTACTGGGGTGCTCGCGGACATAGCTCGGAGTAAGAAAAAAGGGAAGGAAAAAGTTTCCTGGGTATGCACCGATTGCGGGCACTCCGATGGGCAGTGGTGGGGCTCGTGCCGCCAGTGCAACGCCGTCGGTACGCTTAAACGGTTTTCTGAAGGGGAGTCTGAGGCTTCGGTTTCGGTTTCGGAGGCTGCATCGAGGTCGTGGCTCCCACAGAAAACCGGAGACGTGTGGCCGTTGCGGTTGACGGATGTGAACAGAGGGATTAATCAGCTGAAATGGCGAATTCCGCTGTAAGCTCTATTTGGATTCTAAGAAAGTATTTAATTTCCTAACAAAAATGTGTGGTCACCTTGGTGTAAATTGAAAAATTAAAGCGAGATAGAGTTGAGTATGAGGTTTTTGTTTTAATTACTTAGAACCAGGAATCAATCACTTGTATTGGCTCTGGTTCTGAAGTCTTTTATTTTTTATAAGTCACTTGTTCTTTTCTTTTATTATTATTTTTTAATGGTGGAGTGTATATTTCCTTAAAAATATGGAGTTTGTTTCTGTGATTGATACTTAGGTATGGACCTTTCGGAGAAGAAGTCTCTAGGGTGCTCGGTGGTGGTCTTGTACCCGGTTTGTCTCGATTTATCTTTATTTTTATTATTACAAATGACTTTGAGATCATTCTGCTTTGGTTCTCTCTCCTTTCTTTGTGTGAGAAGAGCTTTGTCCGCTAAAAATGGATAATTGCTTTTGTTCCCTCTACTGTATGTCATCCACCCAATATTGGACTTGGCAAGGCTTTGCAAAGTGGATACATTGAAGTCCCAGATCTAG
>QEOT01124271.1:0-23502 GCA_003123785.1 Pterocarya stenoptera | reverse complement strand
TATTAGTATAAAGTATTAGACTGTTAGTAATATAGTATAGGCTATAGCTATATATTAGTAATATTAATATAAGTATAATTGTATAAGTATAACTATAGTCTATAGTTAATATTTATAACTATACTAAATCATTATAACTTATACTAATATATAATATAGTTATAATAAATCACTATAATATCGTATAACTAAACTAATATAACTATTAGTATAACTATATAATAGTATTAGTATAAAGTATTAGACTGTTAGTAATATAGTATAGGCTATAGCTATATATTAGTAATATTAGTAATTTAGTATAAGTATAATTGTATAAGTATAACTATAGTCTATAGTCTATACTTATAACTATACTAAATCATTATAACTTATACTAATATATAATATAGTTATAATTTCTTATAAACTTATAACTTATAATAAATCACTATAATATAGTATGACTAAACTAATATAACAACTAATATAACCATTAGTATAACTATATAAATATATAATAATATTAATAGTCTATACTTAATTATAATATAGTATAATTATATATATAATTAATTATATATAAAAAAATATATATAGAAATACATTCGGTACGGTCCGGTCCGAAAAACAGCCGGACCGTGGACCGGACCGGACCGGACCAAATTCGGTCCGGTCTGGTTCGGTCCAAAATGACTGGTCCGGTCCAGACCAACCGATGCCCACCCCTAATTTTAAGTGTAACTTCTTTCAATATGATCAGTTGATAATAATTTCGATTGCAGCTGCTGGTAGGATGTATAGATCTTTCTTGAAATATCGTCTACCAATTTGTTTACATTTCAGTTTCCATGATTATTGAGTTCTGCTCTTATTTTTGCTCTTCTTGTTGTGCCTTTCAGATTGGACATGTGACAAAATCGGGAGAGATAGCAGGGCCTCGTGTCTTGGAGCACATCGTTGATGTTGTTTTATATATGGAAGTTGGTATCTTGTTACCTTTTCTTTTCCTGGATAGTTGGTAAAGCTGGTACTTGGTCACATTTTAGTCTGCCTTTTTATTTTCTTTTATCAGCATGTAGTCTAGGACTTTTGATCCGGCATCATTAAATTAGAAGCACACCCATACTTATCCTAGACTTCATCAAGTTAGCTTGTTGAAGATAAGATATTCCTTACATTGGCAGGCATCATGACTTTTATTTTATTGTCAGCTGAGTGGCTTTTGTCATATATCGTGAATATATGGATTGCACAATGATGCCTGAAATTGATTGCGCATATTATGGTTATGATGCCAGAAACTGACCACTGATATCTTACATAAATGTTTAGGGAGAGAAGTATTCATCACATCGTTTGCTTCGGTCTGTGAAGAACCGTTTTGGATCCACCGATGAGGTATTTCATGGGTATATGCTATTTTGCTTCAATCCTATTTACTATATGCATTATACATAATTATAATTTTGTTAAATTCTCTTTCTTTGAGCTCCAACTTGACACTTTCGTTGCATTTCACTCAAATATTACATGCAGAACTGTGAAGCATTAACTTTATTGTCGTATTGTCCTTCTATCCTAATCTTAACCTCTGTTGGTTGGTAGTTTTGATTGTGATGATTGTTGTGATAACTATTTTAGGTTCAACTTTGTGTCTGAAGATATTCTTAATATTGTATTTTTACTCTTATAAAAAAAGTAGTCTAGTCCATCTCCCATGATCTAGCATCTTCTGGTCATGAAAAAAATATTTTGAATTGGTAAATCGGTAATGAAGCTTCATTTTGAATCCTGTCTTACAGAGCTCTGTGCAATCTAAATGGATGATTATCTCTTACTTCCTGAAGTTTTTTTTCCCAGAGTGTAATGTTTATATTGCTCTCTGCAATTGTGCATTTTTTGAGCCATGAAGTGTTTTAGAATAGGGCCAAAGGTTGAATATTATCATCATTTTTCTGAATTGTATTTGCCTACAAATTGATCAGAGTTCCTTACTCATTACTAAATATAAAAACTGGAAAATGTTTTATTCTGTCCGTGCTGATGGTAGGCTTAACTCTTGCTCTTCAGCTTGGAGTACTTGAAATGTCACAGTCAGGGTTGCAAGCCGTTTCGAACCCCAGTGAGATGTTTTTAAGTGAGCAATACTCGGATTCAGACTTCTTAGCTGGACTAGCTGTTGCTGTAATTATGGATGGATCTCGAACTTTCCTTATTGAAATTCAGGTAGCTATTCTGTAGTTATTTTATTTATTTTTTAATCCTTTGTTGCATTGTGATATTGGAGTATTTACTTTTTGAAGGTTTTTTATTTATTTTTATTGGGACTTCCTTTTTGACGAATCAGGAGAGTTTAATGATATGGATTGATGATAGTACTGAGGAACTCTTTTTATGCTTGTCTGTGGATTATTGATGCTGTAGTTATATATGAAATCTACAGATTTCTTTAGGTATATGTGTCTTAGATGTTTACTGCAGTGTGTTGCCTTCCAAATCCATTATTTCACGGTTGTCATAGGGAACACATTTTACACTCCTTAGATTTAATCCTTATGCTGTCATTGCTTCAAAACTATTTAACACCATAAATAGGTGTTACTTTATTCTAGGTATGCCTTTGGGTCAGAACAATATTATGGTGTGAAGGCCCTTTGATTTCCCTCTGAAACAGAGGTTTTGAATTTTATCAGGATTAAACCTTGGAGCAACCATATTTTTAATCCTTGTTAGTCACTAATCTTTGGTGTTCGTTGTATTAGCCTCATCCCGTGTGACATTAGTAGGTCCCTCTTTGTGCAAATACTAAACAAGATGGTGGTGCTTTCAGTGAAACTCTGGAAGGTCCATGAAGATTCCCAAGTTATATAGGTGAACCGTGAATGTTATGGGGGTTTATTCTTTTGTAAATATTAAAGCGCTTACAAGGACATTTTGAACCATATTCATTATGAAGATAAAATTTTCTAAGCACCTTTTTACACTCTTAGGATAGGTTTGGCAAGTGGGATGAGTGACAAAATTATGAACCATATTCATTACAAGGACATTTTGAACCATATTCATTATGAAGAGAAAATTTTCTGACCACCTTTTTACACTCTTGGAGGATAGGTTTGGCAAGTGGGATGAGACACAAAATTCTCATCTCATCTCATCATAAATTCTCGCACAAAATATAATAAACAATTCAACTTTTTCAAATCCCAAAACAATAATAATATTAAAAAATAATATTTTAAACTTTCATCTAAAATAAAAAATTCTCATGTCACTATCCAAACCTATCCTTAATTGCTTGACATCTACACTTCATTTCTGTCTGAAAAATACTGACTTTTGAATACTTGTGTAGGCATTATGTGCATCTGGGTCGATAGATTCAAGGCAAGTTAATGGCGTTCAAGCAAGCAGAGCTGACATGATCATTTCTGTAAGTAAGCTGAAGTTCTTTTAACACACCATGCTCATGCAATCATTACTATGTGGGTCTTTATTCTTTTTCTATTCAATATTTCACCAAAATCCCCTTGAATGCTGAGTAATAATTAAGTTGAAGGTCCTTTGAGCTATAAAATCCACCTTATCGAATTTTAGTTTTCAAATGCTCAGTGCCACCCTGCTGTTCTAGTCTCACAATACCAAGCTTGGCAGGTTCTGCTTTCTTCCTGTTATCTCAATGATATGTTGAACCTGGTAGCTGCATTCAGCAATCAGATTACTCCAACCTTTGATTTGTTTATACGCTCAAGTAGGCCAAAGTGGTTGTCCATGTCCTGACCCTTGGAAAACTAGGAACATAAAGTGGGATTACGATGGCCATGATAAATTTTTAAATTATACAAATTGAAGAGGAAAATTTTTATTGCTATTTTTTTTTCAGAAATTAGAGGAAGATTTAAAGTATCCTGTACTGCAAGAAGAGATACAACAAGACCGGAACCTTCAATCCTTCTTTCTAAACTGGGGTGCCCGTTTGGCCATTTCCATCACTTTGAATCTGAGGAACGAGATCTTTCCTCAAATCTAAGAGAACTGTTTGGCTCAAATTTTGTATAATTTGAAAATCCCAAAAAAAAAAGGGGTTCTTATGTTTCTTAAAATATATTTTATCACATATTTTTCAGCAACCAGACAGCGGGGCCCAATTTGTAATGTTATTATCTCTAGTTTGTTTATCACTACAATCGCTTTTCTTGATGGGTAGGGCTAAATAATCAAGATGACATTTTACCACTTACCAAAGGTTGCCTTGGTGGTCCATGATTGTGAACTGAGCATATTGAGTCTCTTAAATTGTAGGTTCTTATGAAGCAAGCTAGTCTAAAGCTTCAAGAACATGTAAGTTGCTTCTTCCGTAGTGCTTATGTTTTGCAATTAAGTTTTCTTCTCTGTATTTATGTGGCTTATAATTGGCTTCCGTCATTTAATTTTAAAATGTTTAAAGTTCTTTCAGGATTGTGGCTTAGAAATGGAAGAGAGAGTATAGTAAAATCTTCCGAATGCTCAAAGGATGTTGAAAAAAGAAAAAACTTGATTGGTTTTAAAAGAAATTAATGTTGAACTATTTTTCTAAGTTTATGAAGTGAGATGAGGGAAACACATCATGATTTTAGTGTGCTGTCATCTTTATCACCAATAGTACACTAGTGTGAGAAGGCACGGTAGCTTGTAGCAGATTTTTCAATGAAAATATTTGAATCATTGATTGATTGTCAAATTTGGCACATGGTTCTAAGATGCTAGTCTCCTAGATGAGTCAGATGTAATGGATATTGGGGGTATAGAGGACAAAAGAATCCATAAAGAATCTTGTCTATGGAATAACTTAAAAAGTAATTTTAAAATGGCATAAACTGAAATTCGTTCATTATCAGACTATGGATATTGTCAATTGTGATTTTTTTTTCTATATTTTATGTGTTTGTTTGTAACTTAATTTTAAAAGCTGTTTTATTATAATTTTACATAATAAAACAGATGATGCAGTTAATGGTGATAATTAGTGCAAAGAAATATGTTGAAACCTGTTATGCTATCTTTAAAGAAATTTTAAGGATCTACTTGGCCCATTATTGGTCTTTTTTCTTCATCTAGTTATATATATATATATATATATATTTATAAGAAGATAGTTTATTGATATTGAAATTCTTCATCCAGTTATATTACAAATGTTACTTTCAATTGCTAGATTTTATTGTCTGCTGTACCTGTGTTCATTTTACATCTGATTCCCTAGTTCTTTTCTATTTTGGTGGGGGGTCTTTTTTGCTAGGCAATCTTCTTAAATGTTGTGAGCGGGGTGAAACTGACTGAAACTGCTGGTGATCTTGCCATAGCGGCAGCAATTTGCAGCAGGCATGTGTTTTAAGATCTAGTTCACCTTGTTACCTTTTTACAACTATTATAATCTATATCTTGTAAAGTATATATGGGGCTTTAATACTTTATGATAATTTTCGTAGAATTTTTCAAACATTCCACAGCTGCTATAACATGTATTAATGCTTTGAAAGGTGTGGAAAGGATTTTTCTTTTTCTTTCTCCTTGGAGTTGACTTCACTTGTTTGTGTTGTCCCCGTCTTCAGTTTTTTGGAGTTTCCCATTCCCAACAGTACTGCATTCATTGGTGAAGTTGGCCTTGGTGGTGAGCTTCGCACGGTAAGCAGATATTTCATTATTCTTTTCCAGTTATGGAAGCTTCTTTACATTCCATTAGTGGTATTGTTACTTTCAGTGCTTAACATAGCTTTCGTGCATAAATTTCCTATGCCCAACCTCTGCCATTTCCTTTTTTTTTTTTTTTTTCTTTTGTGCTGCTGCACTACTGGAAAATAAATTAAATAAGGCAGGGCAAATATTATTTACTGAAGTGAGTAAGTTTAGCAAAGCCAACTCCCAGGGGTTGGCTCAAGTGGTAAAGGCCTTGGTCTTGACAGTATGCTCCCTCCAAGGTCTAAGATTCGTATCCTCTTGGGTGCAAATAATCTCTAGGGGCTATCGGACTGTGAGATTTTCTCCTTGAATTCCCCTATGTGCACTTGCGGGAAATTCCTTGCCGAGGACCTGTGCACCCCCGGAATTAGTTGAACATTGTTCTCGGACACCCGGTGCCAACAAAAAAAAAAAAAAAAAAAGTTTGGCAAAGCCCAAGGACGTTTCTAATAGCCAATTTTAGAGCAAGGCAAAGGACCTAATTCTGACTGCAGACGTTATACCCTTGAAAAACACTACAGATTGTTGTGGTGCTTCTAGAAATTCTTTGAGTGATGTGAAGTTAAAGTTACAGGTTGACATCAGCAGTTTTTTTATTTATTTACTACGTCGTAACGGTTCTATAAACTTTTTTACTTTGACCTTTTAGGTACCTAGAATGGAGAAAAGGGTAAACACAGTGGCAAAACTGGGGTATAAAATATGTATTGTTCCCAAGTCAGCTGTGGAATCATTAGGATCTCAAGGTTTTGACTTTGAGGGAATGGAAGTCATAGGCTGCAGGAATCTGAAAGAGGTTATCAACAGTGTGTTCAGGACGCACTGAAATGAAGCTGTAGATCAGTTTTATTCCTTTTGTCGCATTAAATTTCGTAGATATAAATACTACAGAAGCACCAAAATGTACATACAAAGTCAGTTTGTTGCCCTTTTCTCAACCCCATTCTGTTTTTTGGGGTTTTCTTTCATATGATTTGATGTGCTCCATCAGTGATCGCCACCAGCCCTTAGGTTACGATCAACATATTTGTAAAGATATAATATCTTTATTAACACCAAGGGCCCCAAGATGCTTTGTCGTTTTGAACTTTGTCAGAATGTTATTGTCAATGCCAAAAATGTTGTTGCCATGGAAATAAGAGATGAAGCATCTCTCGCCCAGTGCCCAGAAATCTACAATGAAGTGGGGACACGCAGACTCGTGTAAAGCATCTCTGTTAGTGCTTGAACCGCTCATAGATTTTCACAACCACGGTTGGGCGTATTATACAGTTATGCCTAAGGTCTTGTTTGTTTTCGAAGATGAGGTAAAAAGTTTTGTAAAATGGAAGAGACCTAAAACCTTATGATTCACTACTTGGTGCAGTGATCACTGGGGTAGGAACTACATGCTATCATGCAGCCAAAAAAATGATACCCCGAAAAAAGCACAACACTCCAAATAAGCAGCCGCTCAAATTCGGGATCTGCTGCTAGCCACTTCGCAAAGCTGTGGCTGCTTCTATGGCATAATGTCCCAAGCAAAATGGAATGCATATTATTCGCAGGACTTGAGACAGAACTGGTTGCCATCTTCAAGTACCTCAATTCCATTGCTAATGTGCCGCAATATGACAACGTATAGCAAACAACAACGAAGCGAGAAAACACATCCTAGCATCTATAGTGCCTCTAGATATCCAGAAACCCACGTCCTGGAGTAGCCTATTTCCAGAAGCATCCTGCTTGTCTCTGGTTCGCATGCGGTCAGAAAGAAGCTCTTGTCCTGCACCTTCGATTATTTACTAAAACCATGTGCCCATTTTCTTTTGAGTCTTTTCTCAATGTATTCAAATAGTCCACCAACTCCTTCAAGATAAAAGGGCGACTCTGGACAGTCCACATCTCGGCTGGTCTCGGCTTGCAAGAGTCTCATGGATTGCTATGAATGCAGCAGGGAAATATCTCAGATACAAGAACTATGCGAAGCTGGTTCAGTAAACATTATTTATTATTATTATTATTATTATTATATGACTAAGAACTATCGCAAGAGAAATATTTCACAGTAACATAAAAAAGCACATGTTCAAGGCCAACCCAACAATTTCTTAACAGTAGCTATTGAAGTAGGGGTGTCAAATCGTGTTAATGGGTCGTGTTCATGTCGTGTCAAGACATATATATTATACTATATAGGTTAACTTTAACCAGACCCGTTAAGTTTATCGTGTCAAAATCTCAAACCCTAACACGACCCGTTAACATAACGGGTCGTGTCGTGTCAACCCGTTATGACCCGTTTATATAAATCGGTTGAACAGACTCGAAATTAACTCATTTGACCTAGTTAAGTTTAGCATAATTTTATATAAATGTTAAAATCACAATATTTAGAAAAAAATATAAAACTAACTACAAGTCCAAAATTACAATCCAAATAATAAAAATATAGAAATTAAAATCTCAACAATTTTATTTTTAAGTATAAGGATATAATTATAACTTTAACTTTCTTAACAGGTCATAACGTGTTATAACGAGTTAAAACGGGTTGACCCATTATTAACCCGTTAAGCAATCGTGTCTTAACGGGTCAACCCGTTTTAACCCAAACCCGTTAAGGCTAAACCTTAACCCGCTTTTATCGTGTCATGTTCGTGTTGGATTAACGGGTCGTATCACATATTGCTACTCCTATATTGAAGGAATGAAGGTTACCAGTGTAGCGGCCCATTAATATGATGATACCGATACCATTCTCAATGCTTTCTGATTCTATATGGGCTGCACTAATAGCTCGTAGAGCCTCTTCAACAGCAGTGTCAAAGCCGAAGGACTTGTCTATGACCTGAACCAGAAAGAGTTCAAGATCCAAATTCCAATATACAGACATTTTCAGTATCAAATGAAAGTTTTGCATTTAGAAGATGGGTATATGCATGACTGTCAAATCGCAGAAGTTGAGCATGGCTTGAGGAGTACTTGAAAGTCATATTATCAATCGTCTTGGGAATTTCCTGCCACTGCAACTTTAAGGCCACGCCTTCTAATTTCCTGCATTATACGCTGCTTTATAAATAACTAAACGATATCACCTGCTAACATTTCTAACTCATTGTCGATCCACCGACATCGGCCTCCCTTGTGAAGCCTACGCTTGGGTTTGGAGGATGCTCTCTACAAAGTCAAGACAACAACATTAGCCTCGCCCAAAATCATAAACCTTTTTATTTTCTGGCTTAATTTCTTCCTACTATTTTACTTGCACCGAGGAACAATCTCTAGTACTGGATGCTGGAGACTGCCCAATGAGAGTCAGAAAATAGTCAAGGTCTTTTAATCTAGATGCATAAGCACCGATCTCTGAGAATCAGTTTGAACTCCCAACCTTATATATCTACTTATATATAAAGTGCGAATCCAGTATGAATGGTATTTCGTCTAACATTTTTTTTTTCCATTTTATCCCTGCTCTTGTTTCTCAATTCCCGTTTTGTCCCTGACTTTTTCCCATTTTGTCCCTGGTTGTATTCCAAAATTTCCGTTTTGCCACATCCCCCTCCCCCGTCCGCTTCGTCTCCTGCAGAGCACCGCCGCACGCCGGCGTGACCAACACCACCCCGGCGATTCTCTTCCCCTCCGGCCGGCGTCCCTCCCCTTCCAATCTCAGCCCCTATCGTACCATCGTTAACCGCCACGAGCGAATCGAAGCCGAGGCCGGCCCATTTCTTTGTCCCCTCCAGTGCACCGCCGCACGCCGGCGTGGCCAACACCGCCCGGTCCATTCTCTTCCCCTCCATCCGACGTTCCTCCAGTTCCAATCTCAGCTCCTATGGTGCCGCCGTTAACCGCCGAGTGCGAATCAAAGCTGCTGTGAACAGTATTTTCGCCCAATAATATTTTTTTATATTTTGCTCCTGATTTTAGGTTCCACTTAGATATAGAAACACAATCAATTCATCTTATATCATCTCATTATTATAAAAAAGTATTTTAATGATATTGTGAATTTTTTTTTAATGTTTAAGGATATAAAAAATTGAATAAAAAATTCAAAAAAATAATTTTTTTTGTCCTTATCAAAACCATCTCGAAGGGTGTAGCACTGCTCTTAAGCTTTAGATATGAAAAATGAGTGATGTTACAAATTGGTTTGAGCTTTACAATTGGACTATAATATTTTTTATTTTCCAAATTGATACCAACTCTTCATAAAATTTTAATAAAAAACCAAAATCTTGAAAATTAAACTTTAATATTGTGCAACATTTTATTTTCAATAATTTTGAATTATGTAAATATCGAATTGAATTGTTTTTCCTTTTATTAATAATTTTTGTTTAATGATTTATTAGGAAATAAACTTAAATATTTTTTTCCATTTTCGGATGAATTGAATAGTTTATTATTTAACTTAAAACTAATTACACTATTTCAAGTAGATCTACAGATTCTAATGTACTATAATATATTTAATTTTTTTTTAAATGTCAAAGATGAGACTTTATAAAATATAGGATTAAATTATTTAATACTTACCACTATAGTTTTGAATTTTAAAATTAACATATTATATATTTATTTTGGAGATAACAAATATACAATATACGCATCCAACTATAACTATTAAGAGTAATAATTGTAGGTTAGTTAGTATAATTACAAATTTTCAAAAGGAAATAAATTATAACTTCTTAATAATTTAAAAATATAATATGTCACTATTACTATCTTATTTAGCCAAGTGTGAAAATGTTAAATAAATTAATGTTCTTCATTTTTATTATTTCTTATAGTACTTCTGTTTTAGTAATATTAAAAAAGGGTTATGAAAACTTTTGAAGTAAATTAAAATAATTTAGTTTACATTCTTATATTAAGAACTAAACTGCCTTTAGAGTAATGTAATAATTTAACATTATTTATAGTGCTGAATAATATAGTCTAGAATATATTAATATATATTAGAAAATTTTTAATTTTTTTCTTCTCTAAAAATTTATATAATGTTGAAATTTTTCTTTTACATATTTTTAAATAAAGATTGAGTTTATTCAAAATAAAATCTTAAAAAAATAAATTTTATTTCTTTCCACTATTTTTTTTCCTTTAATTTGTACTTTAATAACTAATCCAAATTTAACTTTCAAAATTTTTAATGTATTACAATTTGTTCAAATTATTTTTTGTAGTTATAACTAATATAACTAATAAAATATAATTATATGATTAAATTATTTAACACTTAGTAATGTACTTTCTAAGTTTAAAATTAACACATTATTATAATTTCTATGTTATAGTTGTCAATATTTTTCACATAACATATGTGATATTTATTATGATCAAGAATAAAATCTTAAAATAGAAATGAAATTCTGTCCATTGATATTCAAAATTGAAAAATTGAATGAATTTAAATTATCATTTTGTTGTTCATTGTAAATTGACTGGTAGCTTATTTCTTATATTTTTGCACATAACATATGTGATGTTTTGCACAATAGTTATCAATATTTTTTTTCTTAATGTGTAAACACACATATTTAAACTTCAATGTATATGTTTAAATTGAATGGTGAAAATGAGAAATCACATGTTACTATATAGTATAGGAGATGATGAATTGAATTTTTTCTCTATAATTCATTATTTCTACTTTTTAATAAGAATAATAATAGTAGGTTGGTTAGTATAATTACAAATTTTCATAAGGAAATAAATTATAACTTCTTAATAATTTAAAAATATAATATGTCATTATTACTATTTTATTTAGCCAAGTGTGAAAATGTTAAATAAATTAATGTTTTTCATTGTTATTATTTCTTATTGTGCTTATGTTTTAGTAATATTAAAAAGGGTTATGAAAACTTTTAAAGTAAATTAAGATGATCTGGTTTAGTTTACTGCCTTTGAAGTAACGCAGTGATGTAACATTATTTGTAGTACTAAATAGTATGATCTAGAATATATTAATATATATTAGAAAATTTTTATTTTTTTCGTTCTTTGAAAATTTATATAATGTTAGAATTTTTCTTTTACATATTTATGAATAAACGTTTAATAATTACTAACAAATTATCTTCTCATAAAGAAGATAAAATTAAAACAATTTTTTTTCAATAATCTTTAAGTATAATCCATAATTTAAAAACGTTTTGTCCCATAACTAAATGAATTTACCCCATCTTTTTTTTATATATATAGAAACCTAACAAAATTATCATTAACATTAATTTTAATTTTCAAATTCTAATAAACAACTTTTTATTTTTTTATTTAAATATGTTATTTATACTTTTGATATATGTAGGGCATAGTATGAATATAAGTAAATAGTACACATTAACTTTCTGTTTTAATTATGTTTCACTATTTTATAATTCGTAATAAAATTTTACTATTAATATTTTTATTATTAATTTAAGCTTTTATTAAAATTTTCTTATTAAAATTTTCCATCATATAACTAAATAAAACATATGTGATAGATATTTTGCAAATAACATATGTGATTTTTTTATGATCAAGGACAAAATATTAAAATATAGATGAAACTCTATCCATTTATAGTTAAATTTGAGAATTTGTATATATTTAAACTCTCATTTTTTGGCTTATTATGGATTGACAGATAGTCATGTAAAATCTACTTTATTATCATATATATAAATTTATCAGACATTACCATCTATTACATTTCATAACTATATTTTTTAGTCTATTTTTTCTTATTTACATGTTTTTACAAAAAACTTCTACTTTTAACAAGTTTTTGCAACTGGGCATACATGCATTAGCACGTTTTGCCTTACTAGTATATAAAAAAAGAGTAATGGTAGGGAGTCCGATTTGGACTCCCGTTTTATATTGCCCGTCTGACGTGGGAAGGCCAACTGGCCTTTCCCTTTTTTCTTTTTTCTTTTTTCTTTTTTTTTTCTTTCTTCCCCCCTCACATTTCTCTCCTTACCCATGCGATCCCTCCATTTCCCTCCCTCATCCAGTCACCCAGCTCTCTCCCACTCTGTCTCCCCCGCATCTCTTCTGCCCAGTGAAACCCATTTCATTCTCCATCTCCATCGCGTCTCTCTGTCTCCATCTCCCCTCCCTCACGTCTCTATCTCTGTCTCCATCTCCATCTCCATCTCCATCTTCCTATCCCGTGTCTCCGTCTCCTGCCCAGTTCAGCCGAAAACTTCCCTGCCCGAGTCTCCCCTGCCCAGTGAAATGCCGATCACTGCCCAAGGTAAATTTACAAATTTTTTTTCTTTTAGTTTTGTTTTGTTAAGAATTGTATTCAATAATTCTGGAAGTCTATCTTTACAGTATAAGTAAAATATATAGATACAAGCCTAGCCCTTCTATGGTAACTATTAAAAAGGAAATAATTACAAGGTAAGAAAATAATTACAATTAAATGACAAATTGCCTAATATAAAGAGATTGCAAAATTGGTGGGATTTTATTCTGTTAATACTCCCCCTCAAGTTGATGCATGGAGATCCGTAATGCCCAACTTGCATAGAAAGTGATGGAAAAGGTCCTGTCCCAAGGCTTTGGTAAAGATGTCGCTGACTTGATCATGAGAAGATCTGTGAAAGGCTGTAAGAAGTCTGGCCCGAATCTTATCACGAGCAATGTGACAATCAATCTCAATATATTTGGTGCGCTCGTGAAACATAAGATTGTGAGCGATATGTAGAGCGGATTGGTTGTCACAATAAAGACTGATAGGCTCAGAATGAGAGATACCGAGATTGATGAGGAGCTGTTTCAGTCAGGTGAGTTCGCAAGTAGTGACTGCCATGGCGCGATATTCGGCTTCAGCGGAGGAACGTGCTACTGTCGTCTGCTTTTTTGTGCTCTAAGAAATGGGACTAGTGCCGAGCTGAATGAAGAACCTTGTGGTGGAGCGTCGGGTAGTAGGACAGCTAGCCCAATCGGAGTCGGTGTAAGCGGTAACATGTAAATCACTGGATGAGGAGAAGAAAATGCCTTGGCCTGGACTGCCTTTGAGATAGCGGAGAACGCGGATGACAGCTTACATGTGAGGATTTCGAGCAGCATGCATGAACTGGCTAAGAATATTCACTGCAGAAACAATATCAGGACGTGTTATAGTTAGGTAGATGAGACAACCAACCAGTCATCGATAGGCGCCAGGGTTGGTGAGGAGAGTGCCATCATGGTCTGTGAGCTTTAAATTTTGCTCCATGGGAAAGAAGGCGGTCCGAGCACCAAGTTGGCCACTGTCAGTCAGGATATCAAGTGTGTGCTTGCGTTGATTGAGGAAGATGCTTTTATGAGATCGAGCAACTTCAAGACCAAGAAAGTATTTGAGGGAACCGAGATCCTTGGTTTTGAAGTGTGTAGAGAGAATGCTCTTGAAAACATCGATCTGGGAAATATCGTTGCCAGCAACTAATATGTCATCAACATAAACGAGTGCAATAGTGATGCTGGTGAGATTAATAAGAGTGAATAACGAGTGGTCGGCTTGAGATTGACTAAAACCTGCATCAAGAAGCACAATAGTTAGTTTAAAAAACCAGTTGCGGGAGGCTTGCTTGAGACCGTAGAGGGATTTCAGGAGTCGACACACACGAGTCTCCCCCTAGGGCAATATCCAGGTGGTGGAGTCATATAGACCTCTTCATCAAGATCACCGTGTAGAAAAGCATTGTTGACATCAAGTTGGTGAATGACCCAATTTTTTGTTGCAGCGACGACTAATAAGCACCGGACAGTGGTCATTTTGGCAACCGGAGCAAAGGTTTCATGGTAGTCAAGGCCTTCAACCTAAGTGTAACCTTTGGCAACTAATCGAGCTTTGTATCTCTCCATAGAGCCGTCAGCCTTGAGTTTAGTTTTGAAAACTCATTTACAGCCAATGGGTTTCTTACCAGGAGGAAAAGGTTCAAGGGTCCAGGTGGCATTATCCTCTAATGCTCGGATCTCAGCAGTCATGGCCTCGCGCCAATGAGGGTGGCGGATGGCAGTGGAGTAACAAGAAGGATCAACAGATGTAATGAGAGCAGTTAAAAAAGTGAGGTGAGAATTAGAAAAACGAGAATAGGAAAGAAAAGAAGATAAAGGATGAGCAGTACTTAAAACTGATGCAGCTGATGAGGATGCAGTGGACTCCGTATGTAGGGTCAGACAGACATAATCCTGAAGATAAGCAGGCCGAGTAGTGGTGCGTCGAGGATGAAGAGAGAGAGAAGAGGGTGGAGTGAGTGTGGGTTGGGAATAGGAGTGGGAGAAGGGAAAGGATCGGGTGATAATATGGGTTTGGGAACAGGAAGAGGAATGATAGGTAGTGATGTATCAGGAGGAGGAGAAATGATTTGGAATGGGAATATTTGTTCATGGAAAGTGACATCACGAGAATAGAAGATAGCTTGGGTATCCAGGTTGTAAAGTTTGTAAGCTTTATGTTGACTAGGATATCCAAGAAAGACGCATTTTGAGGCACGGGGTGAGAATTTGTCGCGAGAAACATGGAGGGTTTGAGCATAACAAAGACATCCAAATACGCGTAAGTGAGCATAACTTGGTGGGGTATTGAAAAGAATTTCAAAAAGGGATTTATTTTGAAGAAGACAACTCAGGGTACGATTAATGAGATAAGTGGCGGTGAGAACACATTCACTCCAAAATTTTAAGGGTAAATGTGCTTGAAAGCGGAGACTATGTGCGACATTTAGAAGATGCCGGTGTTTGAGCTCCACAACACCATTTTGTTGTGGAGTCTCAACACAGGTACGTTCATGAATAATCCCGTGGTCACGAAGATAATTTTGAAATTTGTGGGAAAAAAATTCTTGTCCATTATCAGTTCTTATAATTTTAATCATGGTGTTGAACCGATTCTGGATAAGGGCAAAAAAATGTATGAGATGAGTATATGCTTCAGATTTATGTCGCATAAGATAGGTCCACGTGGAGCGAGAAAAATCATCAACAATTGTAAGAAAATAATGAGCATCACAAAGAGAATAAGTATGGTAACCACCCCATATATCACAAAAAATACGATTAAAAGCAAAAGTACTTTTATTAGCATGTAAAGGAAAAGGAAGTCGAGTATGTTTCGAACGAGCACAAACATCGCAATCAGAAATAATACAAGGATTATTATTGAAAAGCGTGGGAATATTTAAACGAGAGGGATGACCTAGACGTTGGTGCCATAGAATCTTATTAGCAAGAGTTTGAGTAGAAAGGGCCGTGACTGGTTGAGGCCGATACACATAAAGTCCATTGCAAAACTCACCCGCTCCAATCAGCTTCGTCGACTGTGAGTCCTGAAAAAAACAATGAATAGAGGAAAAAATGACAAGACAAGTAGCATTAGTGGTGAGTTGGGGTACTGAAAGTAAATTGAAATTAAAAGAGGGGACAAAATAGACATTGGACAATATAAGGGAGTTGGCCAAATGAATGGTGCCAATCCCTTCAATGGGAAGAGAAGCTCCAGTGGGTAAACACACATTCGGAGCATGCGAAGGAGAGGAAATTTCAGAGAAGAGAGTCCGATCATGGCACATGTGGTGGCTAGCTCCACTATCGATGATCCATGGTCGGCCTTGAGCAGAGGAGAAAGAATCAGAAATGTTACCCACGAAATTGGTGTTAGGGATTGAGGGACTGAGCAAAGCCATGAGCTTTTGGTAGAGGTCGGGAGTGAGGCTGAGCATTGGCGGGTTCGTGGTGGAGGAACACGCCTGGTGAGCCATCGGCACTGAAGTAGGGGGCAGTTTGCCAAAAAGAGATGGCTGAGGCTTCGTGCGAGGCTCATGGCCTGGAGGGTACCCGATGAGAAGTTGAGGTGGGAGGGTTAGGAACGTTGTTTAGCTGATACCATGTAAGAATTGTATTCAATAATTCTGGAAGTCTATCTTTACAGTATAAGAACGAGTAAAATATATAGATACAAGCCTAGCCCTTCTATGGTAACTATTAAAAAGGAAATAATTACAATTAAATGACAAATTGCCTAATATCAAGAGATTGCAAAATTGGTGGGATTTTATTCTGTTAATATGTTTTGTGGCTTTCGTTTTTTTGGATTTTTTTTTTTTTTACTCAGTTTTGAAATTGAGATGGAATTTTTTGGAATTTTTGTTTTGTGAGAGAAGAAGTGATGGAGATGGAAAATGAAATGGGTTTCATTGGACAGGGGGAGATGCAGGGAGACAAAGTGAGAAAGAGCTGGGTGAGGGAGGGAAATGGAGGGATTGCGGTGAGAAATGTGAGAAAAGAAAAAAAAAAAAATAAGGGAAAGGCCATTTGGCCTTCCACGTCAAACGGGCAACATAAAACGGGCGCCAAATCGGACTCCCTAACATTATTTAAAAAAAAATATATATCTGTTATTATCTGTCAAATTTTGATTGCTGGGTATGTCTTTAGTGTAAATTGCATTTTTATTTTTTTTTTCTTTTAAATATTTTTTAAAAATATTTTAAAAATATCAATATAATAATAATCAATTCCTTAAACATTAAGTAAAAATATATTTAAAAATAAAATAAAATATATAAGTGATTAAAATAAGATGACAAAATCATTAGACATACTATTAGTCTATCATTTTTTTTTAAAAAAATATTGAGAAAGTAGTATAAAGGAAGAGGGAGAAGCATCAAGAGAAGATATGTGTTGTAATATATCGGGCTTGGATAATCTTGGTGGGCCTGTAGAAGATTGGGCTCGATAAATTTATGCCCGACAGTAATAATGGACTTGCAAAATGAGTAGGTTTATAAGAAAATAATGTTGTTCTTTTACATATGGCCAAAAAAAAAAAAATCCAAATGAAGAAAATATATTCATTTCTTCATGAAATTAATATCCTTAATTATGGTCAAAACAATGCTGACGTGGCCAAATCACGTTGAAAGCCAAAATCCACCCCAGCCATGCTAGCCGCAGCGAATCCAACTCCCCGAAAACCAAACACAGGCCCGTTCTCTTCTATAGAACCGTTCTTCTCTCTACTCGCCACCTGATTAACTTTTCAGAAACCTCAAAAAACCCTCAGAAAGACCCTGACTTTGCCTGCGATCCTCATAGGACTTAACTATAATCTACATCGTCATGTACCGGGCCGCGGCTTCACGTCTTAGGTCTCTCAAGGTCAGTGCCGCCATCAAACTCTGTCCCCCCTAAAACCCCTAACTTTCCGTTTGTTTCTCTGAAAATGCTTGAGAAAAAATTCGTTAGAAAGATTCTGAATCTTCGTTACCTGAACGTAAACCATCGCATCTCGAAGTGAAAAGGCCGAGAGGCTATATTTTCTCCTCGAAAACTTTGACTTGTTCTCGGTTAGATCTGACTTTGGTATTACAGTTTATTTACGTTATTACTGGTTTTGTGATGAGTGGACGTGATTTTTGTTTTATATTTTTTATTTTATCTTTGTTTCTTAAGAGTTTGTGTCTGATGGAGAGCTTAATAACCGATTTCGTTTTGTTTAGTTTAGTCTATAAACGTATAGGATTGGATTACCATTGCGGGATTAAGAGTATAAATTTGTCACAATGTTCTTTCCTATCTGCTTGGTTGCTGGGAGAAGAAAGGAATATAAAGGAAATCAAGTCATGGGCCTTACATTACATGTATATTTTACGTTTGGAGGATTTTTCTAAGCAACGCCAAATTCAGCCTTAGGTTCAAATTTTAAATAAGCTTTATTTTTTTTGTATGTCGGTTTTTTATTTTTTTAATATTGGTTTTTGAGCCATAAAATGTGGGGGGCTTTTTTGTGGAAAAAACTTGACAGTTATTACTGGATTCTGATGGTGGCTTATTTGATAGTGACCCTTCCTTTTCATTTTGTATCCAATTAAGTTTTTTTTTTCAAGTATTAAAATATGAAAGCTGCAAAAGAAAATTCGTTGCTACTGGGCCTTTCTACATTGATGTTTTACTAACTGGCAATTTTCCATGCTGTATAACGAAATCGCTTGAGTAGGGTTATGCAGGCACTTTTGGGACCACTAGGTTTGCGACTTCAAGTGCAGTTGCTGAAAAGCAATCTTCAGGGGGTCTCCTTAGCTTTCTCGCAGGGGGAAGGTCTGGAACTCTACCTTCCCTGGATATCCCACTTGCAGGCGTGACCCTCCCTCCTCCACTACCTGATTATGTCGAACCGAGTAAAACTAAGATTACAACTCTCCCTAATGGTGTCAAAATAGCTTCAGAAACCACGCTGGTATGGAAGAAGTGTTGCATCTTTTGTATTCTTTGATTTATTTAACTCCATTCTCATTTTAAATTTCAGTCCTATTATGTTGTTAATAATCCTGATTAACCCCTGGCTGCTTGGTCTTAATCAGAATCCTGCAGCATCCATAGGGTTGTACCTTGATTGTGGTTCTATTTATGAGACACCAGAGTCATTTGGGGCTTCACACTTGCTAGAACGAATGGCCTTCAAGAGCACAACAAACAGAAGCCACTTATGCGTTGTGAGGGAAGTGGAAGCAATCGGCGGTAACATAGGAGCCTCAGCTTCTCGGGAGCAAATGGGGTACACTGCTGATGCTATAAAAACATATCTTCCACAAATGGTAGAGTTGCTTGTTGACTCTGTGAGGAACCCAGCCTTCCTGGATTGGGAAGTCATTGAAGAGGTAAGAATTGTTATTTCCTCATTATAGATACTCAGAATACAGAACCCCCAATTTACACCAACCCTTGTGGCCTATCGGTACTTCTCCTCAAATCTGGAGAGAGGAGGGAGTTGGAGGGTTGGAGAAGGGTATGGCTTTTATGTAGCCCACCATCAGCAGTTTAAAAGATGAAATAAAAAAGGTTTTGGTCTACGTGCAGGTTGGACAATTCTTTCCCAAGTGACATATTGAACTCTGGATGGAGTTGTCCATGTGTTGTAGCCTTATTGATTTACTGTCCATCTGTCATAGCCAATCCTTTTGTCTATTCCTTGGGTGCAAATGTTCTGATCATAGTATAATGTATGTTCATATAGCTGCAAAAGCTGAAAGCAGAGCTCGGAGAACTTTCTAACAATCCTCAAGGCTTACTATTAGAGGCTATTCACTCTGCCGGTTACTCTGGTGCATTGGCAAATCCTCTTTTGGCTCCTGAAGCTGCACTAAATAGATTGGATGGTACCATTTTGAAGGAATTTGTTGCTGTAAGACCAAGAAACTTTGCAGATAGTGCTTGTTAACTGTTAATTCTTAGTCATTGAAATTGTGTTTGATGCTTCGTTTTATTATTTTATTGCCTATCTTTCTTCTGTGTGTTTCTGTTTAATAAATGGTGTTTGATTCTGGTATTTCAGGAGAATTATACAGCTTCTCGGATGGTTCTTGCAGCATCTGGGGTTGAACACGAGGAGTTTCTGTCCATTGCAGAACCACTCCTCTCTGACTTACCAAGCACACACCGTCTTGAAGAACCAAGGTCTGTATATATTGGAGGGGATTATCGTCGTCAAGCTGATATAGGGGTGTGTATCACTCATCATCCTTGGCCATTTTCTTTAGTTTCACCACCCCAGGCCACCTGTTTGTTTTCTGTATTTTCTTTATGGATTGACTACCCAAGTAAGAAACATTATTCTGTTAGTCATATTGTTACTTATCCATTGACCCCCTCTTGAGAACAGAACACGCACATTGCTCTAGCTTTTGAAGTTCCTGGTGGCTGGCGTAAAGAGAAAGAAGCTGTTCTTGTGACTGTTCTTCAGGTGCTAGATTTTAACATCGACATTTGAATGAGATTTTATGGTTGTGATTGTATATTCACCACATAACAATTTATGTCATAACTAGTTCCCCCTCTCCCCCACCTTCCTGTTGGGGCACTGCAAGGGCGGGGAATAAAAAATCCAGGCTTAAATGGCTGTGAATTAATCAGTATGAGTGCTGCAGATGCTTATGGGAGGAGGTGGTTCATTCTCTGCTGGAGGACCTGGAAAAGGGATGCACTCACGACTATGTAAGTTTTAAACCAGGTCTTCTGAGTCAATTTAGCTTGAATATATTTTGCTTTTATTCTGGTTTTGTTTTTCTTGTCCTTTATGCTTAGACTGTCCTTCTATTGGTTCATTTCTTGTTGAATTTCACTTGCTTTTTACGTATATACAATATCAGATTTTTCTAACATTTAGAATTTGTCTGTATTTGAACCCAGATCTCAATGTCTTGAATGAGTACCAGCAGATCCAATCATTTTCTGCATTCAACAGTATCTTCAATGAAACAGGATTGTTTGGAATTTATGCTAGCACTGTAAGGCACAGACTATCTAAACTTGCCATCATTGTAATCAAAACGTTTATTGCATATACACAATCACCGTAGTGTGAATGTGGGTGTGGTTTTGTATGTGTGTGTTTATTTCCAAATATCCAATGTTCCTAATCGACGATAAATTAAACTTACCCAATTTTTTTTTCCATATAAATTAAACTTACCTAATTGAGTTGGCTAGGATGGTCATTTGATTTTTTATCTCAATTTAAGGTCCTTCAATGGTGTTGGTGTGATTCTATTCGATGATGTTGGAAATTATGTTCGTCTGCTGTTTGCCCATTGTTTTCTTTTAACTAGAATTTGAGGGGTGACGAGGAAAAATCTGACAGATACTAGCTGGTTTATCACATAATTTTTTCTAGAACATAGCCTTGTGTGTATGCCACACTCATATAAATTCTTCTTATAAACGGAGTATTTGCAAGACTTTTTTTTTTGGGTTTGACTGGATATTGTATTTTGATGTATTGATACATGTTATTAATTTGCTGTATCTTCAGATATTGCATTTTTCTTAGGCCATAATTGGGGTTCAGTTCTAGATTTGCTGACATTATTTAATGAATTTGTGATGATTAGTTCTGTAAACAATTTCTTATTGCCACCATTTAATTCTCTACTAAACTTGAGGATGTTCAATTTGTGGACTCAGGGCCCTGACTTTGCATCAAAAGCAGTTGATATAGCAGCTGGAGAATTAATCTCAATTGCAACACCTGGACAAGGTTTGCTTTGCATCCCTCTCATTCTGTGCTTTCTTAGTGAGGCTTTTGTTATTTAAATCCTCTCCATTGTCTTTGCATTTTATTTTTTTCCTATACCGTGTGGCAGTTAGCGAGGTGCAGCTTAAGCGTGCCAAAGAGTCCACAAAATCTGCAGTCCTGATGAATCTGGAATCTAGAGTATGAAGATCCCGCCACCCCCTCTCTCTCACATATACGATTTATCCTGTTTATGTTTTGTGCCATGTCTTGGCATTCTGTTCCCCTGTGCCTAGGGGGTTATATTGATAGCAGAACATCATTCTTGCGGTTTTCTATTTTATTAGCTTTTTTTTTTTTAATGGATTTGTTGTTTGGTGCTTCTTTATCTGTTATGGGCTTATAATTGCTGTATATTGCAGATGATTGTATCAGAGGATATAGGGAGGCAGATCTTGACTTATGGAAAGAGGTATGCCATGAGTGGTTGGATTCTTTTTCTTTTCTTCTTTGCATTCGTGCATAAACTTTTTTCCTTGTGCGATTTCTTTGCTTCTGTTTTGCTCACATTATAGGGAGGCAATGGGTATGTGAGATTTAAGGAAAACTCATAACCTAGCTGTAGCATCATATAACTTTTTTATTACATGAGATGTTTTTGCAACAGCGTGAGAACTAATGAAGAGATGGAAGATTCTTGTTTGTGACTATTTCCATATAAAATATTACTATATTTCTTGCAATATTCTCAACAATGGCGGTAATTGTTTCCTATGGGCAAAATACAACCATTCTCTGTAGTTCATTAATCTTGCCTTCTCAAAATGATTGTAGAATTAGTCGTTATGACATGTTTTTACACCTTGCAGGTTGCCTGTCGAGCATTTCTTGAAAGCTGTAGATGAAATCACTTTGAAGGATATTACTACCATATCACAAAAGATCATTTCTTCACCTCTAACAATGGCATCATATGGGGATGGTAATTTTCTATTCTTCAAATAATATCTGATCCTTTTCTTTACCTTCTTGCATTGGTAATAAATAAAGTTTCCTTCTTTTGTGCAGTTCTCAATGTCCCAAGCTACGAATCAGTTAGCAGCAAGTTTCGTGCAAAATGAGTTCTCTTCGTTTCAAGCATTTTTTATATAAAATTTTGAAGAAGTGATTTTAGGTGAATATAACAGTTCAACTGTTCAACAAGTGAATGTTTTTTCACCTAGTTTTTGTCTTTCATGACAATACCAAAATGTCTTACCATTTTTTTTTCGTTCAGTCTTAGAAGAATGCAAACAACCACCATTAATTATGTCGAAAAGAGCAAGAGAAACCGTTAGCGAAAATGGTTTTGTAATTTTGGAGGTTTTGATGTTTCAGACAGTCATCAATTGGGCTTGGCTTTTAATTCAGCCATAGATCCTCAAGTTCTGGTAACCAGACAAGGTTGTGAAGGGTTTTGTGCATGTGCCATGTGTAACAGGTCGAAGTAGATACAATCGGCCACTATTTTTAATTTTAGCTTGAACGAGGTTAAATATTGTATACCTCACTCTTTTAGCGTTATTATTGACGGTTTGTGTTGTCACTTCTTCAAGTAAGATCTCCCTTTATTGGGAGAGAGAAGCACATCATTTAAACATGGGTATCATATTCTATCTTATGGTAGATGATAATACCACAATCAGTAGTGTGTGAAAGAAGGTGGAATGGGAGTGTGCTAGATAAAGTAGCACTAAATAAATGCAAAAACCACCTTTCAACCCACGTTAACCTTTTTTCTCCTCTTAAATTTAAAACATGCAACGTCTCCTGAATAAATGAAA
>QEOT01124270.1:122445-274369 GCA_003123785.1 Pterocarya stenoptera | reverse complement strand
TTAAGGAAGTGATTTTAAATGTATTGATGTATTTTTTTTATTTTTTAAATGTATTTAAATATGTAAAAAAAATATAAAAAGTAAAATGAAAAAAAAAATAAAAAATTTTTTCCACTGGGCGGTAAGCCCAGCGGTAAGTTTGGGGCGGCATACTAGCCGCACCCTTAAGTAAAAGAGAGGGTTTTGGCGGCGGCTCCTTTTTTTCTTTTCTTTTTTATTTTTTTCTTTTTTTTAATTAGATTGTGTTTTGACAGTGAGTGATTTTAAATATTTTATAAATAATAAAAAATTTAAATAATAAAAAAATAGATAAATAATAATAATAAATAATAAATAGCCACTGCCCAAAAAAATTGAGATTTCTCAATATGACAACTCATATATTTGTTAATTGATTTGCATCATGAGGCAATATGAATATTTTTTAAAATAAATAAATGCATATATATATTTTTTGATAAGTTAAAAATTTTATTCAAACGCAATGTAATAGGCGAAGTTCAAGTATACAGAAAGTATACAAAAGAAACACCTAGTTACATTCTAATAGTTAGACAAGCGAAGACATGAAGTCGTTTACAGCCCTTCCATTGAGTACAATAGCAAAAAACTAGCTAAGCATAGTGCTTATAAAAAACTTTCAAAATTCATCAATATTGCGTTTTCTATCATTAAAACACCTCT
Source organism: Pterocarya stenoptera (assembly GCA_003123785.1). Taxonomy (NCBI): domain Eukaryota; kingdom Viridiplantae; phylum Streptophyta; class Magnoliopsida; order Fagales; family Juglandaceae; genus Pterocarya; species Pterocarya stenoptera. The sequence goes on along the minus strand of QEOT01124270.1, from coordinate 273,685 downwards.
CGTTTCCTTCTAACCAAATACACTACATAATACACAAAGGCAATATTTTTCAAGCGGCTGCCACTTGGGGACAAGTATGCATTTGAAAGTTGGACTAGCTTGTTAGAAATTCGACCACTGTTTTTGGCATAACCCAGTTCAGCCCAACCCTTCCAAACACTCCATCCCATAGCACTTTAGCCATTTCACAATAAAAAAGTAGATGGTTCACTGATTCTGCTTCTTTCTTGCACATAAAGTACCAATCCAAGACAATCATTCCACGCTTCCTCAAGTTGTCTATAGTCTGAATGTTCCCTAATGCTACTATCCATACAAAAAAGGCCACCCTAGTCGTAACATGAGCCTTCCAAATCCTCTTCTAAGGAAAGCCAATATGGAGCTTGTTTAATATCACCTTATAATATGACCAAGCTGTAAACTTTTTAGTGACTGTTTGTCTACAACATAGCTGGTCCCTGCCATGTCCTTTTATCTCCATTGAATACAACAATCTGAAAAAATCAATAACCTCCTCTACTTCCCAATCCTGGACAGATATGGAGAAACTAACGTCCCAAAGTACCCCTCCATTGAAGAATCCCATCAACTCTGAAACTGAAGCTAGCTTGTTAGTCACCAATCTAAAAGCAACCGGAAAGGCTTTAGCCAATTCAGTATTCCCTCACCAAATATCAGACCATAATTTGATTTTAGAACCATCCCCAACTGAAAATTTAACTTGTTTCAAGAAACAACCCCAACCTTTCCTAATAAACTTCCATAGACTCACTCCATACGAACCCCTACACTGCTTAGTGCACCAGCCTCTCCAATTACTACTATACTTTCGATCAATCACCCCTCTCCACAATGCTTCCTTTTTCCCATGATATCTCCATAGCCACTTCCCAAAAAATGCCTTGTTAAAACTACATAAGCTATGAATACCCAAGCCCCCATCAACCATCAGACAACACACTTTTTTCCAACTCACTAGGGAAGTTTTAGTCTCCTCTCCCATACCTTCCCATAAAAAGTTTCTATATAATTTTTCAATTCAGTTGACCACACCAACTGGTAAAGGGAATAAAGAAAGGAAGTAGGTAGGGATATTAGAGAGAGTACTCTTTATAAGAGTAATCCTACCCCCTTTAAATAAATAAGTCATTTTCCATGCTGCCAACTTCCTCTCTATCTTCTCTACCACCCCATCCCAAATGTGTTTGGCCTTAAAAGATGCCCATAACGGTAGTCTCAAATATTTTATGGATAGAAGAGCAACTTTACACCCCATGAGTGCTGCCAAATAATGAATGTTGGGTACATCTCCTATCGATACCAACTCCAATTTACCAGTTCACTTTTAATCCAGAAATAGCTTGAAAACACAGCAGGACAGCCCTCAAAACTTGAATTTGTTCCCCCACAGCTTCACAAAAAACAAGGGTATCGTCAGTGAAAAGCAAATGAGATATTGTGGTAAAGTCACTAGATCTAGATCCCATTGAAAAACCAGAGATAAATCCTGCTCCTAACACTACCTCCACCATACGATTCAATGCCTCCATCACAATATCAAATAGGAAGGGAGATAAAGGATCTCCCTGTCTCAAACCTCTTGAACTAGAAAAATATCCACAAAGCTGACCATTAACAAGCACAGAAAAGTGAATAGTTGAAATACGATAGCTTATCCAGCCACACTACTTGTCTCCAAAACCGCATCTTCTAAGCATGTACAAAAGAAAATTCCAGTTTACATGATCGTAAGCTTTTTCCATATCCAACTTACAAAGAACCCTCGGTAATCCTTCCCGAATGCGACTATCTACACATTCGTTTGCAACCAGCACTGAGTCTATGATTTGTCGTCCTCTAACAAAGACATTTTGAGATTTAGAAATGATCTTCTCCATAACTTTGCTCATTCTATTTGCTAACACTTTTGAAATGATCTTATAAATGCTGCTTACTAAATTGATTGGGCGAAACTCCTTCAACTCCGAAACACCCACCCGCTTTGGAATCAAGGCAATAAAAGTGGCATTCAAAGAGTTTTCAAACTTTTGAAACTCAAAAAATTCATGCAACACCTTCATCACATCTTCCCTCACAAACTCCCAACAATCTTGGAAAAATGCCATAGCAAACCCATTCGGCCCGGGAACTTTGTCTCTCCTCATTCCACAAACCACCCGGTGCACCTCCAGCTCTTCGAAGGGCCTCTCAAGCCATCTTGCTAAAAATTCATCCACCGCTGCAAAGTTCAAACCATCAATCTTAGGTCTCCAATCTTCCGTCTCACTTAGGATAAAGCTGAAAAACTGTACAGCATGCTCTTGAATCTCAGCAGGGGAGGAAACCAGATTATTTCCAGTTCTTAACATCTCAATAGCATTGTTACGACGATGAGAATTCGCCATTTTATGAAATAAGTTAGTACACTTATCTCCCTCTTTAAGCCAAAGAACTCTCAACTTTTGCCTCTATGATATCTCTTCCCTCAAAAGAATCCTCTCAAGTTCAATTTTTACTTCATTCTTCCTTGACAAACTCTCCTCACTATCCCCATCAACTTCCAAGGATTGAAGCTCATCCCAAAGGCCTTTTTTCTGCTGCTCAACAAACTCATACACCTCCTTATTCCATATCTTCAAATCATTTTTTAGAGCTTTGAGTTTACTAGCCAAAACAAAGCTAGGAATCCCCTCAAACTGGTACGACAGCCACCAACTTTTTACCTTATCGACAAAGCCCTCTACTTCCAGCCATATATTCTCAAACTTAAAGTATCTTTTGCCCTCATGTATACCCCCACACTCAAGAATAATGGGAAAGTGATCCGATCCTACCCTTGGAAATCGTTTTTGGCACAATTTCGGATAGTGAGCTTCCCATGATGATGATATTAAAAATCTGTCCAATCTTGAACCGCCTCTAGAATTGGACCACGTGTACTCACCCCCCACCAACGACAGATCCAACAGTTCCAAATCAAAGATCAGCTGTGAGAAAGCCTCAATAGCTATAGTCGTCGAGGATTGACCTTCCCTCTCACTTGGAAAGCGAACGATATTGAAATCCCCACATAAAAGCCAAGGTAAATCCCACAAAGACAGCAACCCTGATACTTCACTCCACAGTAATTTCCTATCCCGATCCCTATTAGGACCATATACACTTGCTAATGCCCATGACCACCCATCTTCCATATTCCTTAATACACATGCCACCAAGTAGTCCCCAATGCACTACTGTATTATCCCACATGACTAGCACTCCACCTGAAGCACCTGAAGAGGGTAAATAAGTCTAGCCAACAAACGAACCTCTCCACAAGCTCCCGATTACCCTCCTATCAATAATTTCCAGTTTTATTTCTTGGAGGCATATGACATTGATCTTCCAGCTATGAACCATAAATCTAATACGGAGGCGTTTATTGACATTGTTGAGCCCCTTTACATTCCAAGACAAGATTTTAGGCTTCATTAATAGAACTAGCTTCCCTCCCCTTTGATATGTCCCTCCCTAAAGTGCCTTCCTTATTGTCGTAATTAATGGAACAATGCAAACGTCTCAGCTCCCACTCCTTTCTCACAGTTGACTTCTCAGCCGTGGATCGACCAGCTTCAATGGCCACTAGAAGTGCCATCAATTGTTCTTCATAACCATCATAAAGAGACCCACACAACTTTGAATCTCTTCCACTTTTTTAAAAACCCAGTCTGAAGCTTCCTTAGACACAATTTGGAGGAGTCATTGTAACGGTGATGAGCTCCCATCCTCCTCCTCGTAATAGCTACTTCTAGCTGTGGGTCCGAAGACCTATCCTGTTCTTCCATATCTGGCAGTTCAAACTCAACCTGCCTACTTCCTTCTAAATTCAAAAAATGCTTTAATAGGCTATTACCCCCTTCCACCATCATCATATGCATGATCCCAGAGGACAATGCCTCATTATGTCCCTCGACAACCACTACAATTTCCCTTACCTCCCTTTCCAGAATATGGTGAACCATTTCTATTCCACCCGAGTCTTCCTCTGAGACTATCGGCACCTTCTGTACCAGAGGGGAGCACACATGTGCTATTATCGGCTCAACTACAACATCTCGGTGACTATTTGCACTTTCTGGGTCGTATTTGCCTTTGCTCTTGAGAAGCCCCCCTTCACTCATCACTGTTACCTTCGTCGACCTAGTCTGTGCAGGAATCAAGTCATTGGAAGCACATCTAACGGCAGAATTACAAAAGATCACCTCTCCAAGCTCCACGGACCTTGCTACTGCTTCCAGCGAGGTATCGAGGGCCTTCGACGCCGCTGTCTGAGTCTTCGCCAATGACGGTGGCGTTGACCCACATGCCGCTAGGCCGGCCCTGAGTTATGTCTTCTTCCTCCACACCAAGCCTTTCTGTTGATTGGACTCGGGCATAGATTTTCGTTGGGGCTGGGTCTCCCTTACAGGCGCACGAGACTGACCCAGTGTCTCTTTCCCTTTCGTAGAAATAGAGGGCTCCGACTCACTACCCAGGCCCAAACTTGACCCCAAGGCTTCTTTACCCAAAACGCACCGTATTAAGCTTTTACTTTAACAGCCATCTCCTCCAACGCGAAGTGAATATCTCACAAATCCCTCAAAACTCTTAATTCATTTTGCCCAGACACTCCTCTGCCATCATCCACTCGCCTCTGAGCACCTACCGAAACAGGAACTTCACCTGCTCTTTGCAGGTCTACCGAGGTAGAAAGTCTAGTATCTCGGGGTGTCTACACTANCTCAACCTGCCTACTTCCTTCTAAATTCAAAAAATGCTTTAATAGGCTATTACCCCCTTCCACCATCATCATATGCATGATCCCAGAGGACAATGCCTCATTATGTCCCTCGACAACCACTACAATTTCCCTTACCTCCCTTTCCAGAATATGGTGAACCATTTCTATTCCACCCGAGTCTTCCTCTGAGACTATCGGCACCTTCTGTACCAGAGGGGAGCACACATGTGCTATTATCGGCTCAACTACAACATCTCGGTGACTATTTGCACTTTCTGGGTCGTATTTGCCTTTGCTCTTGAGAAGCCCCCCTTCACTCATCACTGTTACCTTCGTCGACCTAGTCTGTGCAGGAATCAAGTCATTGGAAGCACATCTAACGGCAGAATTACAAAAGATCACCTCTCCAAGCTCCACGGACCTTGCTACTGCTTCCAGCGAGGTATCGAGGGCCTTCGACGCCGCTGTCTGAGTCTTCGCCAATGACGGTGGCGTTGACCCACATGCCGCTAGGCCGGCCCTGAGTTATGTCTTCTTCCTCCACACCAAGCCTTTCTGTTGATTGGACTCGGGCATAGATTTTCGTTGGGGCTGGGTCTCCCTTACAGGCGCACGAGACTGACCCAGTGTCTCTTTCCCTTTCGTAGAAATAGAGGGCTCCGACTCACTACCCAGGCCCAAACTTGACCCCAAGGCTTCTTTACCCAAAACGCACCGTATTAAGCTTTTACTTTAACAGCCATCTCCTCCAACGCGAAGTGAATATCTCACAAATCCCTCAAAACTCTTAATTCATTTTGCCCAGACACTCCTCTGCCATCATCCACTCGCCTCTGAGCACCTACCGAAACAGGAACTTCACCTGCTCTTTGCAGGTCTACCGAGGTAGAAAGTCTAGTATCTCGGGGTGTCTACACTACCTCCTTGTACAACCGAGCCAACGGGAGAGTTACTGTACTTCCCTGTCCACCTTTGTTTTTGTCCATCGACGGCAAAGATACCGTTATTGCTGAATTCCTTCTCCCCTGTGAATCTACACTGACCATGCCTTTCAGCACCTCCACCATCTTCCTCCACCCCATTCCAGCCTTGTCTTCGAGTATGAGAATATAGCTTCTGCGTCCTCCTCCACCATACACCGCCAAAGCCATGTATGAACCACGTGAATTTGAATATCGCTGGGCTGTGAGGCCTCTATCCCCTTCCCTTCGAGCAGAATAGAAGCCTTTGCTCCCAGACTTTAGACAAGTCTCAAGTGAGTTAACCACCCAATGAGTAGTCTTTACACCCAACCATAAATAGCTTACACCTTTCCATCCTTTCTCAGTAATGCACACCTTACCCCCATCTCTTCGCACCTCAAAGCTTGGCTTCTAAGTGTAGAGTCTGATTTACAAGCTTTTAATGATTGTTTTCTTGCTATATATATATAACTACTAACTTGGTGGTCAGTTTTTCATGGCACAAATCAGATTCATATAACTGCTCAACTAGTTCCCTATTTAATACCTTGGGAGTTGTGGCTAGTAAAAAACTCAACCAAATATGAATGTATAATCAAACCTGCTTCTTGCATAATTTGGAAAATTGTGAAATGATTATTAAAATTAAATATGATGATTAAACCATCAAGGGGCATAACAAGGTTGGGTGATGTTTCTATTTTAAACTTTATGAGAATTCCATTGTTGAAGACTAAACCAAAAAAGTTTAGTTTAATTGGCTAGTTGAATCCCCTATTGGTAGAATGAAACTTAATATCGGTGGAATCTCAAATGGCAACCTCGGGCTTACTGGCTGTGGTGGTATTATTCGAGATCAATATGAGCAGTTTACATGGCTTCTTCATTTATTTGGAGATTGGTACAAATGTTGTTACAGAAGTTTTTGCAGTTAAAGATGGTCTTTCTTTGTGTTACCATTTGATTTTTATGATGTCATTATTGAGTTGGATGCATTGCTGGTAGTTAATTGGTATAGAAATAAGAAAGATCCCTTGTAGGTATGTGAATATTTGGGAGGATATACGTGACTTTAACAAGTTTATAAGTTTTTATGTGCAGCATATATAAATAGAAGGTAATGGTGTGACAGATGGATTTACTCTTGGAGCTTCAGGTATTACTCTCTTTCTCCTATATTTTACAATTACCTAGAAATTTGTACAGACTTTTTGTTATTGATAATTCTAGTTTACCAAATTTTAGATGAGAATAGTACTTTTGCATATTTGCTTTATTTTTGTTATTGTAAGCAGTAGTTTTTTCCTTTTTTTAGAATGCATGATTTTATAAGAGTTTTGGTTTTAGAATTTATGTAACCCCTAAAACTCTTACAGTGCTAGTAAAAGGTATTGATTCGCTATAAGAGATGGTTATTAATAAAGTTAAGGGTATCATCCATCTTCCTAAAAAAAAGTTTCTCATTAATTGAATGAATTTTTCCATTTTAATTTCAATGGTCTATTCTAAATGTTGTCATTACCTTTGAAGGACACTCTCAAGAACGATATTAAATCCTAAGGTTATTTGTAGGGGTGTTACTCGCCCCTTCCCACCTCCGAATGGGTGGGGGTGGGGAATTTTTCCCCATACCCCACCCCTGTCCAAACAAGGGCGGGGTACCCCGTCTGCTACCCGGGATGCGGGGGTGGACCTCCATCCATCCTCTCCCCACTAGGTCTTCGGCCCAGTTCAGTTATTTGAGCCCAAAATATGTTTTTAGACCATTTTAGACCCAAAATATAACTAAAAAAATAAATATTTAAAAAATGAAAACAAAAAATAAATTATATAGATAAAACTATTAACTATATACTAAGTTTCAACTAATGCTATTAAGTATTAACTAATAATCATCACTAAGGCACTAAGCTGTTACAATTTACAATTATACAAATTAAGAGAACTAATAAACTATTACAATATTACAAACTCATCTAAAAATAGTAAATATTACAAATTGTACTATTAACTATTGTAGCAACATTACAATTAATTGTAAATTAACAAAATCATAACGTTTCAAATTTGATCAATTTGGGTGGTGGTGAATTCACTAAGACTGAATTGTATCGACTGCTATGAAATTGAGAACCAAGATCATAAAAATTATAAAACCTGCAATATTAATAAGTTAAAAATAAAAATAATTAGAATTATAAAGTTATAAACATGAAACAAAAATTTAAAATACAAAATATTAAAAGTACTAACCAAGATGAGATTGGGTCATTGGGTTGAAGATGAGCATAGATCATTAGGTCTTGAGGATTAGGATTTGGCATATGTATATTGAGAATATAAAAGCTAAAAAACATACAAGAAAAATAATTAGATACTAAAATATTATATAAAATTATAAATGCAAAAAAAAAAAAAAAATAAGGGATAAATTGTGCAAACAATGGCAATGCTGGGTTCAACACACACAAAGTCATACGCACCTTCTAGAATGAATCCAATATACGCCCTCCGGTGCTTAAGGCCGACTCTGAGGCTACGGTACTAATAGGGATGACCACAAGACTATTGGCTATCTCTCCAAAGACGGGATATTTCACGACATTCACCTTCTACCAATTTAATATATCAAACTCTCGTGGAAATGGTTGAAGCTTCGGTGCCAATTATCTGTCTATCTCTAACTAAGCCTTTGTAGAACTCCAGATGAAGGGGTCTACTCCAACCTCTCACCCCAGTTCAATCTACGTCTTTTCTTAACCTCGACTTTTGGAACTGGTGGGGGGTAGGTGTAGGTGCCGCAATATTACCACCCCGCAAGACAGTAAAGTCATCAAATAATTTACCAATGATTTCCCTAACCCTTGCTGCAATATGTTCCGCCATGCTTGCTCCTACACAATTTCCAATCAAAATACCATGACATCCATCTTAAACCGAGAGTCAAAGACAATAGCTACATATAATAAAATATTAGCGAATCCTCTCCAATACTTGTCGTATTTCGACCTCATAATCCCATCTCCCTCAGCTTAATATGATCACCTGCGATCATGTTATCTAATTCTTTATTTACCTATATATTTACTAATAGAATTGATGAGATGTAGGATACAAAGTGTCAGATAATGTCGTGGTGACCTCGTAGAAAAGTCTCAAAAAATCTACGAAAATAGATACAACTTTCCAATCATCATTCACGGGTTTCTCCAATCCCCGTGATCATCAAAATATTTTACATATTGGATGTCTTCATCACTCAATAATGCAAATGCTAACTTTTATTCTTGGGCCGCCTCCAACATAAAAAATGTTGAGTTCCAGCGTGCAGGCATATCAATACAAAAGCTCTTCTTGGATGTTAAGCTCGTAGACCTTGCAGCAACCTTGAATTTCTTCAATCTCAAAGGAGAAGATCTCACCCATCTCACAACAGTCATAACCTGAGCAATCAAGTCATGAAGATCCTTCAAACCATTAGTGATAATAAGATTCAAAATATGTGCCGTACATCTTACATTCAAATACTCATCACTCATGATTGTCTTATTTGCCTCTATAAGATAAGTTTTAAGATGTTCCAATGCGACACCTTTAGACGAGGCATTATCAACTGTAACTGTAACAACTCATGTCAAACCCCACTCCTTTATTGCGGCCTTCAAGGCCCTCCCAATCATCTCACCCTTATAATCAGTGATTTGACAAAATTTTATAATTTTCTTGTACCATGTCCAATCACCATCAACAAAATACACAGTTAAAGACATATAATTAAAATTTTAGACTGATGTCCAAGTATCAGTGGTGAGGCAAACAAATTGACTCGCCAATTGACCCCTCAACTTCTTTTTTCAGACAATTTATATCATTTGCCACCGCGTGGCAAAAATGAAAATTAAATCTTGATTCTAAGTTGTGAGAATATGCTTAAAACCATTTCCCATCAATAACTTGAAAATGTAGTTCGTCCATGATGATCATGCGAGTTAGGTATTTCCTACACTCATCGGGATCATACTTAGTATACCCCCTTAACGTTGCACCCCCACTACTCCCATCTGCCATTTTTTAAGTCCAATTTCTAGTCTAGATTGGCTCTTCTCTTGTAATGATCTTAATATTAGATTTTTTTTGCATTGCTCTTCTAAGTGCACATTTAATTATAAGGTGCCATGTTTTCTATAATGACATCCATAAATTTTTCCACAGTGGTTACACTTGGCTTGAGGTTGTTGGGGTCACCACTCTCTAATTGGTAAAATGAGACCAAACTATGGAAGCAGGTTTCTTGCTAGGCTTGGGGGGTGGGAAAGTCTCCGTAGATGTAGGTGTTGGGCCAGGAGTAGGAGCAATGGTAGGGGTAGGGGTACCCTAGGCCTGGAAAGGAAAGCTCACACTAGAATTTGCCGGATATCCATGAACTCAAACAAACAACAAATCTGAAATTATAGCAAACATAACAACATGCCAAATAATTAACATCGAAATATAACCTAGTAATACAAGAAATTGATATAGTACTCAATTTTTATAGTACATGTCATGTAATTAAAATTTAGTAATACAAGAAATATAATTAAGTGCTCTATTATAGCTAACGGATCAATTAGAAATTAGATGATACAAATTAGAAGAAATTGGTAGTTCTTTGGTTTTGATAATTTGGACACTTGGAGTATTGTAATTTGATAAAAAGGAAAAAGTGATAATTTTGAGTTACAAAATTAAATTAACCAAAAGAAGAAAAAACTATTGTTCCAGTTGAAGTTGAACTCAAAAAAAGAAAAAAAAAAAACAACCATTCAGAAAATACGATTGTTCTGGTTGAGGACTACATAGTACACACACTAGTTGTTCAGAAAAGTCCTATTGACAGTTTTATGAGGCTAAGCAATTTGAAAACAGAATGCATTTAAAAAGCTGAACAACATCAAAGATTGAAAATATTGTATAAACTGGACATGTTTATGGAAATCAAGTGTTACTTCTATTTGGAAGCCATAAGAACATTAATCTAAATTAACTTAGGGTGATTGGAACCCTAATTAAGGTTCTAATCCAAATTAATTTATCCACAAAATCAATATCACGTATTCAATCATCAAGATTCAAAACACATTACAAACCCATAAAAATAAAGATCACAGAACAAATTCACACACATCAGTTCATCAATCATCAAAATACATGCACAATCAAGTCTCCATAGCATGCATTTCACAAACCCAATCCCATCCTTCATCTCCAATTTAACCACATCCTTTCTCCAATCTCCATTCCATAAATCAACAAAAGATCAAAACTTCAACCAAGATTCTTACCTTCGGCGATGGAGATGCAGACGGAAGGCTACGGCGACGGCGTAATGGGAACGATGGTGACGACGTAGTGGAGTCTTCTACGGTGATGGAGAATCGGAAATGCAGAGAGTGAGCGAGACTTAGAGAGAGAGAGAGAGAGAGGTTCAGAGAAGGGGCTAAGTCATAGGGAGGGGGGTTTCCTTAGAATCTTAACAGATGACGAAACAACGCCGTTTTGTCTATTACAAAATGGCATTGCTTCATCATTATTATTAAGTAAAAAAAACCCAGGCATGAAATGACATGCTTGGTTCTTTATATATATAAATACTTACATATATAATTTTATTTTATATATATAAGCGGGGGCGGGATAAGGGTGACCCCCTATCCTGCCCTCGCCTCCGCTATGGGTGCCAAATGCGGGAGGGGGGCCACCTGCCCCTTAGTTTCTAAATAGGAGAACCAAGCTCAAACTCTCACCCCTCTATAAAAAAATGAAGATAGAAATTAAATCCTTTAAACTTAAGAGACAGAAGCAAGCTCTTATGCAATGGAGTTTTCATGTCTTTAATAAAATGGTACGTTTGGATAGATGGATTTGGAAGGGAGGATTTGTATTTGGAACATAAACTAAGAATGAGATTTAGATTATGTTTGGAGGATGAGATGTGAATTTTGTGTTTTATTTTAAAATTTAAAATATTATTTTTTAGTTTTGAGATTTGAAAAAATTGAATTAGAATTTGAAAAAGTTATATTGGGATTTGAAAAAGTTGAATTATTTATTATATTTTGTATGGGGATTTGAAAAAGTGTAAAGATGAAATAAGATGAAGATGAAAATTTCAAGGAAAACTTGTTTTCCAAACATAATCTTAGATTTGAATCAAATCCAAGCAAGATTTTAATGATTCAAAATCTTGGATTTCAAATTCTATTTATTGAAAAGGAATTTCAAGTCATTCTAACAAATATATTGAAATGAACTTCAAATCCCTTTTTTAAATTCACCCAAACAAAAATCTTAAAATCAAGAGACTTGGAATAAAGACAGTTTAAGGGCATGTTTTGGTAATGAGATGAAATGAGAATTCTATAAATAGTAGTGAAATGGTTTGAGTTAAGATATTTTATTGGGTTTTGGGAAAGGAGAGAAAAAAAGATTAATATATAAAAATATTATGAAGTTAAAAAAATAATATAATTTTTGTTTTGAAATTTGAAAAATTATTATTTTTTGTGTTTTGTTTAGAAGTTTGAGAAAATTATAATGATTAGATGAAAAAATTAAAAATTTGAAATTGAAAAATGTTGTGTTTAAGTGATGTTTGGAAATTGAATTATAAGAAATTTTGAGATGAGATCAACTCATCTCACTTCCCAAACATAGCTTGGCTTGTCTGGGAACACAAACCATTTCATTTCATCTCAAAATTATTTTTTGTATTACATATAAAATAATTTTTTGCATAATTTATTATGTTATATATATATATATTATATGATAAATTACTAATTAATATAATATAAAATTTTAATCTTATTATTCATATGTCTATTAATTTTATAACTGATAAATCAATTTCAATAATAACTAATAAGTTAATCTCTAATAAGTTAGACACTACTTATACTATACTAGTATAATTAGACACTAATAAATTCATAATTATTATTAATAAATACTAAATTCTAACAATTAAATTTAGTGTTCAAAAAATTATAATACTAAACTTAAGTAGTCCCACAGGTGTAAAGGGTAAATTGAAAAAACCAGACAAGACCAGACTGAAAAAAAATAAGAACTGAAAGTTTCAGTTTCAATGATGAACCAATCCGTATTAGTTCTTAAATTTCAGAACCGGTATATACCGGTTCAATTCTAAAATGTATCCAAAACTGAATCGAATCAGACCGACTATATCCCTAATAGCAGTAATCTTGAAGCAACATCCCAATTGATCAAAACAAGAGATTCTTCTAAGAATCTTTAGTAGGATTTTCTATTCTTTGTTGGAAATGAGTGAAGACCCAATCAGTCTATGCTGGGAAGAAAGTTTATGCATGGGCTGATTTCAGCGAAAAAAATGCCCTTGCTTTTCGGGGAGCCAATTAAGTTTGGTGGTCTGTGTTTAATTTGTGAGATTAGAATAGGTAATTGAAGGATTTGATCTCACTCTATGGGGACTAAGGGGATGTTTGGAAATATTTTTCATCTTATCCCATCTCATCTCATCTCATTTCCTTATCAAATATCATTTAAAAACAAATATTTTTAAACTAATTGTTACAACTTTTCTAACTTTTCAAATAAAAATAAAAAACAACTTAACTTTTTCAAATTTCAAAATAAAAATGATATTCTAACAATATTTTAATCTTATAATATTTTTATTTAATTTTTTCTCTTTCATTTTCTAAATCTAATAAATATTTATCTCAAACTATTTCACTACTATTCACAAACCATCTTACTACTATTCACAAAATTCTCATCTTATCTGAAGCATCTCCTAAATAAGGTTGCTCAAATCAAGACCTGAGTCATCCCTTTTAATTTATAAATATAATGGATATAGAAGTTTATTTCTTTTTCTAAGCAAGTTTGATATATTATAATTAAAGGATACATAAATACATGAATAAGGGGGGTAGGGGACCCCGAAAATACAATTTCTTAACTAGTGCAGTATTATTGAAAACGAAAAGAAAAAAACATTGAAAACAAATAAGTGTTTCCTACTCTTCCCACTAAGGGGGAGTCGCATAAAGTAGCAATTTTTATACAATCCGAGAATGAGATTGTAATCCCATAACCGAAAGTCATGGTGATTGCAATGACTGCATTTTGTCTTTAAGTGTTGAGGAAGTCCACTGCATTGTCTTCACGATCTTGTGGCCAAATAGAAAAATTCTTATAATAAAGAGCCAAATAAAAAATTCTAACTCCATCGCGTTATACGCATTTCAAGACTCTATACTCTCTTTAAGGAAAACATGTGATTCTCGCACCGTGAGCAAAAGTAAAAAAGTGGGGCTCATGGGATAGAAAGAGACTGCTAAGGAATTAATGAGGGGGTGGTGATCGTTGGGCGCCAACGATTCGAATTTTTAACTAAACTCTTTGGATATAAGAGTATCCCAACAATATATAAGACTTCATGGGGCCCAAATACCTATCTCCGTTTAGCTACAACAATTTGATCTAAAAGATTTGATGTGGTGAATCTGTTGGTCCAACGCATGTGGCGAGAAAAGTACTTGCCGGAAGAAGAGGCTTGTGAGGTCCATACGCGTCTATGGCAAGCATGTGAGGGTCACGCGCTACGATTTTCAGGAAACCGCCACTTCTCTCTGAAGTATTAGTGACCTAAGAGCCTTCTCGTTCGGTGCGTGTCTTTAAGATATTGCCACAAAACTGCAAATTTATCTATTTCAGCATTGGAGGAAACAAAACAACTAAGAGAGTGGAACTAACTTTATAAACAAAGTAGATGGAGAAAGAGGAGGAGGCTTTCCCCTCCTCTCCGGTGAAAGAATCAGATTCGAGACTTTGCTACAAGCTTTTAGAGAGAAAGAGAGACTCTTCTTATCTTTTTGGCTCTACTCATTTGGATGAAGAAGGAAATCTAGATCTCATTTTAATTTTATCCCCAAGTACCGTGGATGAGATTTTGTTAGGACAAAGCGCATGAATATATACAACATTATAGGCATGCATTGTTATGAATATTTTGTCCGACAAAGATAGATGCAAAATTTTGAAGTACGGATCAATGGCTGCCCTAGCTAGCTAATAAGTTGAAAAGGGAATATGTCAAGCATTTATTGAATATGAATTTGCCCCGTTTGAATTGAGAGATGACATGAGATGATAAGTTGAGAATGTTTGTGAATAGTAGTGAGATTTGTAAGTTGAAATTTGTGATTAATAATAAATAATAGTGATCTTAACTTATCTCTTAATCCAAACCGGCTACAATGAGTCCTCGAGCTCATTATCCAACAGTCGCTGCCAAAAGCTTAAATTGTCGGTAGTGCAACAATACAAAATATAAAAGGCCAGGTATCTTACACTGATCTTCACAGATATTACAATACAAAATGACGCACGTGGTTATTCTAATCTATCACATGAACATGCCATGACATTAAATTAATTAATGTTTGTGTAGACATTAATTCTTATTGTCATTGGCATTTGAACTATGAAAGATTGGGAGTACCACGTATCCATATTCTGAGACTACCCAATAATTATTCGATAGAAGCACAATGCATTGAAAAATAAAAGAAAAAGAAAAAAAGTAATTCGGAAATATCATACAGGAGAGGAAGACTAGGACTGAGGGTTGGGTTGTAGCTGTTACAAGGAAGAAAATAACATGAATTAGCTAGATTTAGAGGAGTGTGCATGGGCTTGGCTTGATCCGTCGCTTTTTCTTCGGTTTTGGGGGCTGCAAAACAACCTTGATTGCAGCATCAAACACAGCCTTAACATTCTGAGGTTTCACAGCAAAGCCAAAGTTAGATTTCCTTTGTTGGAGCTATAGCTAGATCTATGCGCATGCTAAAAAACAATGCCAAATACTTGAAGCCTAGCTAGATGTACGTTAGAGACACGAAAGAAGTATTGTAGGAGTTTAATTTACCAGATTCTCAAGTCACAGTCCATTTGGTGATCATCTTTTCACAAAATAATGGTATTTAAAATAATTCGTAAGATTTGATAGCTTTATTCCTCGTATTATAAATAAATACCTTTTATCCGACAAAAATCCATGACATGTTGGCATGAAATAAAAGACAAAATAAATATTGACCTGTTTGTTTTTACAGATGAGATAAGTTGAGATAAAGTTGAAAGTTGAATAAAATAATATTATAATATATATTTTTAATATTATTTTTATTTTGATATTTGAAAAAGTTGAATTGTTTATTTTATTGTGTAGGAATTTAGAAAAGTTATAAACTTGTAATTATTAGATGAGATAAAATGAAAAGTTTTGTGAAAATAGAACGAGGAATCTTTTAAAAGAATTAATCAAGGGCTGGTTAGATCTATCCTTTCCATTTTTTTGTCTTCCTCCACCCTCACTTTTCTTCAATTATTTCGTGCTCTTTTTTTGGCACTAGAAAAGGGGGGCGAGCTAATATTTTTCTTTATCTAATCCTTAAAAACTAATTAATTAATTTGATTTCCGATTTCAAATACACCCAAAAGCGTTGCTAGCTGCCACTGGCTTAAAACGTGTTCATAGAAGTCAAGATCATCAGCTAATTAATTAAGCAAATTACCTGCTGAGTCTTGGAGCTGCACTCTATGTAAACAGCAGCGCCGATTGCCTTCTTGAGCTCTTCACCCTGCGAAAAATTTAATATTCTAATTACCATGAATTCCGTGATCAAACAGACGAGAAAAACTTCGGTTAGCAAAGGGAAAAAGAGACTTGAAACATATATAGATCATATAGAGATTTGCCTGAGCAGTTGAGATTGATGCAGCCCCAGGATGCTCAATCAAATACTGCTTGTCTTCCCTTAGATCTATAGGAGATCACATCCAAACTTACATGTTAATTAGATTTACATCAACAAGTTATTACATATATATATATATTCCCACAGTAGGATTAATCCGTACCAAGTTTGGTTCCAACAAGGACTACCGGCACAGTTGGGGCGTAATGCCTCAGCTCAGGAATCCACTGGGAGCCAAGAAATCGATGTGTAATTAGTCGACTGAGATCTGAATTAAGAACTTGAATCACAAATGAAATGAAGACATTTTGGGGAAAAATAAATAAATTATTTTTTGGGTTTTTGATGGGAAACCTTCTTAGATATATTTTCATAGCTGGCTTTGCTGATGAGTGAGAAGGCCAGCAAGAAAACATCTGCACCCCTGTAACTCAAAGGCCTCAGCCTGTTATAGTCCTCCTGCCCTGTGTTCACCCAACTACGTAATTAATTAAAATGTATAGGGAATTGCAGATAATTTTGTACCTCTAGAAAATAATAATAATAGTAATCAATTCAAAAAAGAAAAGAAAAAAACAATTACATAGTATGTACTTACCGGCAGTATCCCATAGTCCAAGGTTAACTGTGCTGCCATCAACCACCACATTAGCACTAAAGTTGTCGAATACGGTAGGCACATAATCCTATAAGAATTGAAGAAAGAAAACATGATCTTAAATAATATTTAGACCACAAGATTGTTTAATTTAATCACTTATTGAAACATAATCTATCATACTGTGGGAAAGGTATTGCTTGTATAAGATATGAGCATGCATGTCTTTCCGACAGCTCCATCACCAACTGTGACACACTTGATGAATCTTGCCGTGCTCATAATTTTTAGCCCCTCTTGACACTCTTTTAATCAAAAGGAAGCTTCCTTTTCTTCAGAAATCCTAGCAGCTAGAGCTTCCTGATGGTCTCTGTATTCTTTACCTCCATTAATGAGTTGAAACCTGGCCTATATATATATATATATCTTTCTCTCTCTCTCTCTCTCTCAAGAAAATGAAAAAACTACGTAAGGAAAAAAGAAAGAAAGAAAGAAAGCAGCAAGGAGAGTCATGCGGAGGGTATTGGGAAGTGGAGGTTGAGTTCGAATTTTGAATAGAAAAGGAGGGGGGAGGGGTGGCAATTTAATAAAATGAGCAGCTAGCCCAGCACCAACTTTATTTTGCTGTGCCTCTTTTATCTTTACCATGATTGCCAATATCTTTCTGTTCCTTTAAGGGGAAGGCCAAACTGAGCGGCAAAGCCTAAGGACCAACAAAGGAGGAGTTTGGTGCTGGTGTTAGTTGGTTAAGTATTGTACAAGTCAGATATAGAATTAATGATGAATACCGAGAAAATAAAACATTAATGCTTCACTGTCCAAAACATGGTGATGGGGAATTAAGGCCTTGTTTGTTTTCAAGACTAAAACTCAAAACTTTAAAAATTTTGAAAACCTCCCATCTTATCATTACAACTTTCCCAAATCCTTATGTAAAATAAAATAAACAATTCAACTTTTTCAAATTCTAAAACAAATATAATATTAAAAAGTATATTCTAACAATATTTTATTTAATTTTTTAACTTTAATCTCATCTTATCTCTAAAAACAAACGAGGCGCTTCAGAAGTATAATTAATAAAAGTGATTTGGAGGACTGGGCGGGCATGGAATTTTCATGCTATCTCCTCATAAGATCAAGATTCCATAAACATGCATTCTAAACAATATTCGCTAGCTAGATTCACTGCCAAGCTGGAAAAGGTGCAGATGAGTTAATCAAATTCTCGATCAAAAGCTAGCTGCTCTGCCCATGATCATCTGGCTCTCTTGGTAATTTGCAAATTACGCCTGATCTTATACATGACATATGATCTATGCATGCATGCATGGTATTTCTCAACCCTAATTAAAAAAGATGCGGCAGAATTTGGCATTGATTGCAAAGAAAAACCATTCATTTCTGAGTGAACATATCCGTGCCCAATTAAGATGATATTTTTTTAAACTTTGTGTGGGTGTGATCACCATAATTAATAAGGGATCGAGTGCATGTATATTATATTATATATATATATTTATATATATGAGTGGGATATACTGTGGTCTTGGCTCGTTTGGGATATGATAGAGATTAGTTTGTTGAGGACCCACTCGATCGCATTTTAATTACGAATAATTATTCTCATAAACTATTATTTACTACCTCACACATTATGAAAAAAGAAAAAAAAAAAACTGTCAAATGTAGGGTGTGGGAGTGAATAGTCATTGATGTATAGCAAATTAAACCCTTTAATTAAAGTACTACTTAACTTCTGATATCTCATGTATTGTACCTACATATTTATAAAAGAATAATGCTACTTTGACCTCTCATTTTGCCTCCTCATTTTAACCGTTCATGTATTTATTTATTTATTTATTTAACTTACTAATTAAGAAAGTAACTATTAGTATATTGATTTTTTTTTATTTTTTAAAAATGTTTAAAAATGTTAAAAAAATGTGAAAAGAAAAAATAAAATAAATAAAACAGAAGAGTTTTGTCTAAGCGGCAAGCCAGCTGGGCGGCAGCCTAGGTAGCATCACTCTTTATAAAATATTCCTAGCTCATATCACACTTCAATAATATATTATTGGTGCTAATGATCATGATCATTAATCAGGCGCGCACTAATTGATCGTGTTTAACTGTTGTGATTGCAATTGCATACACGCTACAATTAAGTTGATACATATATATATATATAGGTGTTGGAGTGCATGCAGCGAGTCTCGTATATGCATATGTAAGTTGGTATATATTGATCATTTATATATATATATATAAATATATACATATATCCTGCAAGCTAGCTAGCGTGTTGCTTTATGCATGTTACAAGGTTATTTGCAGGTAGAGATCCTCCACCACTTTGATAAGATGTAGGACATCTTTTAAATGGGTACGTTTGAACTAAATTAATTTAAATAGTAGTATATATATATGTCTTGCCATGATCAGATTCATGTATTAATGCATATTATATATTGATCGTATTCAGAACCAAAACTCAATCACCCATTGAAGTATCTTGATCTACAATATTAAAATATTGTACGTAATTATATATATACATCATGTTGTGACTTACTTGGCTAATTTGGTGTACCTTAGTTTGGAGCATCGAAGCTTCAACTACAAGTACTGATCATGATCGACATCATCATGTATAACATAATTACAAGACTAATTGGGTGAGAAAAGGCAGAATCACGTGAATTTACATGACAGAGTGTGACTAAAGGAGNGATTGATGCAGCCCCAGGATGCTCAATCAAATACTGCTTGTCTTCCCTTAGATCTATAGGAGATCACATCCAAACTTACATGTTAATTAGATTTACATCAACAAGTGATTACATATATATATATATATATATATTCCCACAGTAGGATTAATCCGTACCAAGTTTGGTTCCAACAAGGACTACCGGCACAGTTGGGGCGTAATGCCTCAGCTCTGGAATCCACTGGGAGCCAAGAAATTGATGTGTAATTAGTCGACTGAGATCTGAATTAAGAACTTGAATCACAAATGAAATGAAGACATTTTGGGGAAAAATAAATAAATTATTTGTTGGGTTTTTGATGGGAAACCTTCTTAGATATATTTTCATAGCTGGCTTTGCTGATGAGTGAGAAGGCCAGCAAGAAAACATCTGCACCCCTGTAACTCAAAGGCCTCAGCCTGTTATAATCCTCCTGCCCTGTGTTCACCCAACTATGTAATTAATTAAAATGTATAGGGAATCGCAGATAATTTTGTACCTCTAGAAAATAAAAATAATAGTAATCAATCAAAAAAAAAAACGAAAAACAATTACATAGTATGTACTTACCGGCAGTATCCCATAGTCCAAGGTTAACTGTGCTGCCATCAACCACCACATTAGCACTAAAGTTGTCGAATACGGTAGGCACATAATCCTATAAGAATTGAAGAAAGAAAACATGATCTTAAATAATATTTAGACCACAAGATTGTTTAATTTAATCACTTATTGAAACATAATCTATCATACTGTGGGAAAGGTATTGCTTGTATAAGATATGAGCATGCATGTCTTTCCGACAGCTCCATCACCAACTGTGACACACTTGATGAATCTTGCCGTGCTCATAATTTTTAGCCCCTCTTGACACTCTTTTAATCAAAAGGAAGCTTCCTTTTCTTCGGAATCCTAGCAGCTAGAGCTTCCTGATCATCTCTGCATTCTTTACCTCCATTAATGAGTTGAAACCTGGCCTATATATATATATATATCTTTCTTTCTCTCTCTCTCTCTCTCTCTCTCAAGAAAATGAAAAAACTACGTAAGGAAAAAAGAAAGAAAGAAAGAAAGCAGCAGGGAGGGTCATGCGGAGGGTATTGGGAAGTGGAGGTTGAGTTCGAATTTTGAATAGAAAAGGAGGGGGGAGGGGTGGCAATTTAATAAAATGAGCAGCTAGCCCAGCACCAACTTTATTTTGCTGTGCCTCTTTTATCTTTACCATGATTGCCAATATCTTTCTGTTCCTTTAAGGGGAAGGCCAAACTGAGCGGCAAAGCCTAAGGACCAACAAAGGAGGAGTTTGGTGCTGGTGTTAGTTGGTTAAGTATTGTACAAGTCAGATATAGAATTAATGATGAATACTGAGAAAATAAAACATTAATGCTTAACTGTCCAAAACATGGTGATGGGGAATTAAGAAGAAGAAGTATAATTAATAAAAGTGGTTTGGAGGACTGGGCGGGCATGGAATTTTCATGCTATCTCCTCATATGATCATGATTACACAAACATGCATTCTAAACAATATTCGCTAGCTAGCTTCACTGCCAAGCTGGAAAAGGTGCAGATGAGTTAATAAAATTCTCGATCAAAAGCTAGCTGCTCTGCTCATGATCATCTGGCTCTCTTGGTAATTTGCAAATTAAGTATGATCTTATACATATCTATGCATGCACGCATTGTATTTCTCAACCCTAATTAAAAAAGATGCGGCAGAATTTGGCATTGATTGCAAAGAAAAACCATTCATTTCTGAGTGACCATATCAGTGCCCAATTAAGATGATACTTTTTTAAACTTTGTGTGAGTGTGATCACCATAATTAATAAGGGATCGAGTGCATGTATATTATATTATATATATAATTATATATATATATATATTTATATATATGAGTGGGATATACTGTGGTCTTGGCTCGTTTGGGATATGATAGAGATTAGTTTGTCGAGGACCCACTTGATCGCATTTTAATTACGAATAATTTTTCTCATCAACTATCATTTACTACTCCACACATTATGAAAAAAGAAAAAAAAAAACTATAAGTATAGGGTGTGGAGGTGAATAGTCATTGATGTATAGCAAATTAAACCCTTTAATTAAAGTACTACTTAACTTCTGATATCTCATCATGTATTGTACCTATATATTTATAAAAGAATAATGCTACTTTATCCTCTAATTTTGTCTCCCCATTTTAACCGTCCATGTATTTATTTATTTATTATTTTTTTAACTTACTGATTAAGGAAGTGACTATTTAGTATGTTGATATATATATTTTTTACAAATGTTTAAAAATGTTAAAAAAATGTGAAAAGAAAAAGTAAAATAAATAAAACAGAAGAGTAGTTTAGCCTATGCGGCAAGCCAGCTGGTCGGCAGCCTAGCATCACTCTTTATAAAATATTCCTAGCTCATATCACACTTCAATAATATATTATTGGTGCTAATGATCATGATCATTAATCAGGCGCGCACTAATTGATCGTGTTTAACTGTTGTGATTGCAATTGCATACACGCTACAATTAAGTTGATACATATATATATATATATATATATATAGTAGGTGTTGGAGTGCATGCAGCGAGTCTCGTATATGCATATGTAAGTTGGTATATATTGATCATTTATATATATATATATATAAATATATACATATATCCTGCAAGCTAGCTAGCGTGTTGCTTTATGCATGTTACAAGGTTATTTGCAGGTAGAGATCCTCCACCACTTTGATAAGATGTAGGACATCTTTAAAATGGGTACGTTTGAACTAAATTAATTTAAATAGTAGTATATATATATGTCTTGCCATGATCAGATTCATGTATTAATGCATATTATATATTGATCGTATTCACAACCAAAACTCAATCACCCATTGAAGTATCTTGATCTACAATATTAAAATATTGTACGTAATTATATATATACATCATGTTGTGACTTACTTGGCTAATTTGGTGTACCTTAATTTGGAGCATCGAAGCTTCAACTACAAGTACTGATCATGATCGACATCATCATGTATAACATAATTACAAGACTAATTGGGTGAGAAAAGGCAGAATCACGTGAATTTACATGACAGAGTGTGACTAAAGGATAAAACTAGACAAAATGCACTCTACGGGCCCAAAGATAAAATCCAGAAATATAATGTTGCACTCAACATAGAAACTCAACGAATATCCCATTAAGATCAGAGTCCATAGAGATAAGTCCGAGCGAGCTTTCCATGACGTATGGACACCATCAACAGCAGAATCGTGCTCTGAAAATATCATACTTAGCATCAAAATCGTGCCCCTGAATTAGGAGTTTTGCTAAATATATATATATATATATATATATATGCAGATGCAGCTAGGTAGCTAGCTAGGTAGCTGGAGTCAAATGATTTCCAACGAATTCAATCGGAGGTAATTTTGGCAGTTAAAAAAGGACAGATATGATGATGAGGAGGGTAATTAAAGAGGACAATCATGTTATAAATAATGTTAATGGATCTCCCACTTTTTGATATGACAATGAATAGAGATCATCATCAATGCCGAGGTTTAGTGCCTTTTTGATCATTTTCGTAGAAAGGACAAATGCCTAATTAATCTGTCCCCCGTTGATCAAGTAAGCATGCCAATGTTTCTCATGAATCCATCATCGCTAGTGGGGGATGCCATTGAATTGAGCTGGTCTTCAAATATTCATGATCAATGGCTTTCGGTGATCAGTCTCTAGCTAATTCCCAATGGGTCTCATGAGTCCGTGATTCTATAGTTTACGTCTTCTGCAGGCTCAAGTCTCAATGGAAATTATTTCCTATTTGGATGGGTCATGCATGTCGCCGATAATTACTACGGACGGTCTCTTGTTGAAGTATCACATGTGATCGATCATGTAGATCAAGCCCAAGGTACCGTACGTGCATTAATTTTCTTATATAAAAGAAATTATTTATTTGCTGTTAATTATAATTTACCCTTAAAATGATTATTTTTTTCAAATTGAATATATTTTTATCATAAATAATTATTTTTTTCTTAAATAACTAGTCATAAATATTTATTTTCCTTAGACTTCATAATATCGGCCGGACAAGCTAGCAATAGTACTCATTTACTACTTTGTGTACTTATATATATATACATACATATATATATATATATATGAATAAGAATAATCACTGAAGATCATCAGTACTTAATTAATTAATCACTATTACTACAACATAAATACTTTTTTTGGACTAAATCTTTATTAGGTAGAAAAAATTATTAGAAATAGTAAGACATAATTTTAGGATTAATAATTTTTTTTTAAGGAAAAAAACACATTGTAGTTAGAGAGTACAATCAATATATATTGTGAGTGCAACAATAATGAAAAAAATTTAAAATAGAGTAATGTTAGGCTGCCGCCCAGCATTGACTGTTAAGCATGCCGCCTAGCACAAATTTATCTTCTTTTTTTATAATTATTTTATTCATATTTTTTTTATCATTTTAAAACATTTTAAAAATATATAAAAAAAAAAGGTATCGATACACTAATAGTTACTTCCTTAACTATTAAATAAATAAAAAAATAAAAAAAAAATAAAAATATATAAGATGTCAAAATAAGGTGTCAAAATAGGCGCATTTTCCTTTAAAATATAGGTCATTATGTTTTTTGCATTACTAGATCAAATTTTTATTCAAATTATCTGATCTGTCATTATAATATATCTTGATAAGATTTTTTCATTCTTTTTATGGAAGGCTAGATTATCTTAAGCTACATTCTATAATACAGTAATAATTTTTAATGAAAGATATTATGGAGCTATGTTATATACCTCCACTATCATGATCATTTATCATCTATCATGAAGCTGGCACACCCTGATTTGTTATCAAAAAAATTTATTTTTATCGTAAATAATCATTTTATACTCAGGCACACCCGGTACAGTGTTAACATAACAGTAATATTTGATTTACTGGAGAATATATTTCAAAATTAGATTTTTTTTAAATAAAATTCAATTATATCTTTATTGTATAATGTGGAGAATATGTCCCCCATACTGGTTTTAAAATAGAATTTTTATATAATTAAGTGTAATGTGTCGTCATTGGAGATCACTACATGTGCAATAAATTATATATCCATGATGAAGTTTTATCGGCAATAATTTATGTTTATTATTTTATTGGTATTTATAGGTATAAATTAATTTTTATAACTTATAATATTATTATTATGGTTAGGGTAAATTACGCTTTTCACTTAAAAACGACCATGTTTGGTTCATATATAGAATTATTAAAACTTTTAGAGAATTGTTGGAAAAGAAAAATGAGATATGTTTTAATTGAATTTTTTTATATGTTTGGATAAAAATGAAAAATTTCTTGGATAAAAACTTTTTATGATATATATGTTAATTATATTGGGTAAAGCATAATTATATCAAACCAAGTTAGAGATAAAAGCATAAAAATTATACAAATGCTCCATTTCCTCATTTTAGATATTGAGATAAGATGAAATGATTTTAAATGAAAGTCAAATAAAATATTATTAAAATATTATATTTTAATATTATTATAGTTTTAAAATTTAAAAAAATTGAATTGTTTATTATATTTTATATAAAAATTTTAAAAAAATTATATGATGAAATGAGATAAAATAAAACACTCTTACTATTCAAACAGATGACAACACCACTGAATTGAATAAAAAAAAAAAAAGAGAAGAAAACTTACCGACATCAATTATAAGAACAATTAATAGTAAAGGCTTTATTTATAGAGGGCTGCTGCAGCCTACAAGTACGATAACTTTTGGAAAATTCTAAACAGAGGCATGAAGAGGGCCTGTCCACAGACGACAGCTTACGTGGAAACAAAACGCACCGTTTTGGACTAAATAAAACAATGCATTTTGAGTCCACTGATATGCTTTCCTTCGAAGCAAAACTGCACCGTTTTGCACTTTTATCAAATTTTCCTCTCCCTCCCAAAAACTCTCTGCTCTCTTTGCCTTGCAATTTCTTTTAGTTCTTCATTTCTCTCCTGAACTCACTCAATCTAAAACCGTGCGTTCTCTTCGTTTCTTGATCTTTCTTCCCATTTCTTCTTCTTCGTTTCTCTTTGTTTATTCTTCTAGGAATTCTCCCCTGCCTGATCTCTCCCCCAAACCTAAACCTAACCCTAACGTAACTGTGCGACGCCGAGAAAGATTCGCACTCTAGCTATCCACCAAGCAGCGCCATCTTAGGTAACTTTCCCAATCTTATATACGCGTACATAACGAAATATACGTGTATTGGGTAATTTGTTGCCAGCTGATGATTCAGTGGACGAGTTTGATAGCTACATGTACCAAACTGTTAGTCTCTCCTCATCTCTAGTTATCATGGTGGATGACTAATTAAAAAAAAGAATAGCGTTGTGGATGCCAAGGCTTTGAAACTATGTTTAGAAGTAAGCTTTGGGCCCACTGAAAACTCTTGCATTACAACACTAATACATGTATTTGTATGCCACACATGTTTGTTTATCTCCTTTGCTGTGAAGGTTTATCTTGTTCTATTTTATTTATTTATTTATTTTTATAATTCTTGTAATAGGTAAAAAGAACTATTTTCTTTTTTTGTAGATGAAATGTGCATTTCTTCATTATTACTTGAATTTTATTTACCCATAAAGAAAATGTGCATAAACGTTTCTTCTTACTTTGGTTTGTTTACTGTTTTGTTGGGACTGTTGACTGCTTTCATTAGGTTGGACTCCAAATTTGTCACCTATGAAGAATGCGTGGGACTACCATTGTTCAGATGACGAATAGAAGGATCTATATGATCCATATGGTACATTTTCTTTGAAATTGGAAAGTTGATTGATGGAATTGGAAAATTTCATTGCCATAGATGTTGTTGAGCAATATTTTAACCCATGCTTCAACCAAATGGCTTGGTGAGCATTAGAGATTTGAGTGGGGGAATTAATAAAATCTTAAGATCCCAAAATGTTTGGGAGGGAGGCTTTTGGCATTTTTAATGAATTCCAAGGGCTAAAATTGTAATCTTGACTGGTTGGTTCTTTTTTATTATAAGCCATATGTGGCTTTGGATGCAATTGGAGTGTTCTTATTTCTTGGATACAAATTTGCCTTAAGGCTGCATCATTAAATAATGGGACAACTTTCAATGATGACATAGCTATGATGTCATATTTTTTATTAACCCAATGACATATATTCTTTCTAATATTGATCTGCACGTTAACAAGTTTTGCATTTTTTGTCATGTTAAACAAAATTTCAGCGGGCTAGGTGCTTTTGAGTTTTCAAAAAATATATTTTCGCTATCATGTATTCTCTTGCTTCTGAAGAATTGCTAACATTTGTGGAAAACATTTTAATTTTTAGGAGAGGTCCTGGAGGTTGCTACTGCAGTTGTTGGTTGGAAACTTGATACAATGGTATGCCACATGAACTACTATGGGCATGGTTGCCCACAACTTTTGTTGCAAAACGTGTAAATTTCCCATTTTCAAGTCTTTCCTGGCAAGAAAACCAGGAAGTACAGCGTGGGAAATCCAAGTGGGCTAACCCTTCCTCTCATGAATTGCCCAGACCAAGATTGACATATGCATGCTAGTAGGGTTCTCAATATATTGTAGTTTATATTGTAGGGTTCTGAATATATTGTAAGTGAGCCATAGACACAAGATAGTAACTTATTTTTCAGGTCACATTTGTATTGACCATGGAAACCAAGCTTCACAGGGACCTTTCGCAATATGTGCCGTAAGGAATATCTATGCCGCATGTTGGGAAAGACAACTACGCAATCTTGATCTGCAATAATAGTATTTGGCATTTTTCCATCTATGCAATCAAGCCAAGTTTTAAATAACCAAATAAACAATTCTGTATCCTCGCTTGAAATAAGGCATGCACCCAAAAAGATTGACTGTCCATGATGGTTTACACCTACAAAAGGTGCAAATGACATTCCATACCTATTTGTCAGGTATGTGGTATCGAATGTTACCACATCTGCAAAGTAGTTGTAGGCCCCTCTACTACGGGCGTCCACCCAAAACACACTTTTCAGTCTATCATCATTGTCCAATTCCATGAGGCTGAAAAAGCCATCATTCTTATATTGCATTCTTTTAAAATACTCAAACAGCGCTTGAGCACCACCTTTACCAAGGCATAGGCATCGTGCCTTGTCAATATAGTTACAACAATCTTTTTCTCCAAAGGGTACGTTCTCAAACTCACCCGCCTTAGTCACAAGAGCATGGAAACTCTTATTCATCCGTATGCCAGTCTCATCATTTGTATTCAACACCCTCCTAACAGACTCATTAACCTCTCTGTTGCATTTGAAAAACTTGGATTTTCTTGAACTGAGCCCATGATTGTATGTGTTAAATACGGAAGTGACACACAGCTTACCATCCTTTAACATAACATTCATCCTTGCCTTGTAGTCTGCCTTGCTTGTTGGCTGAGGCTTGGAGACGTTTGACGCCCTATTTC
The DNA here is from genome assembly GCA_003123785.1 of Pterocarya stenoptera. Lineage (NCBI taxonomy): Eukaryota > Viridiplantae > Streptophyta > Magnoliopsida > Fagales > Juglandaceae > Pterocarya > Pterocarya stenoptera. The sequence goes on along the minus strand of QEOT01124270.1, from coordinate 245,262 downwards.
GTGCCTTGCCACTCCGAGCATATCCCACAGTGACATATTTCACAGTCCCATCTTTCTCCCGTTTACTCCTTTATGTCATTACCCCAAAATCACATCACTTTCCGTAAAGTTTATAGTAATTCATCAATTCATTCTCCGACTCAAAGCTCATCCCTGGCTTTGGTTCTTCAGTGATATCACCCCTATCAGGAGGCTGGTATCAACCGTATTACCCAAAGAGGAAGTAGACTATGCCTCAACTTCTATCAAGTCTAATGAGGCCTCACTAATTTCTTCAACAGAGTTACTTTGCTGCACTTTATTTTCCTGTAAATTAGGAGAAAAAAGTATTATATGCAAAAATATGTTTTGGATAATGTAAAAGACACTGCATGTAGAGAATCTAAGACATCATCTCATTGCCACATGGATATGGTTTAGTAGAAATTGGAGGAACAAATGCTGGTAAAGCCGAACAAGAGCTAGTAGCGACATTAGCGCTGGTTTGTGCACTATAGCTGGCAGCTACACTAGAGTTGACACTACTTGTAGAATTAGACACGAGAGCGGAAGTAGAGATCCATGGGTGTTGCTGCAATTGTAAAAAAAAATGTAAACATAAATAGTTAGACCAAATATTCAAGTATAAAATTAACTACAATAAATACTCTAAAAAATGATCATCTAGTTGCTCCATGGATATATGGATAGGCAGTTGGAGGAGGTCTCATCATTGGTATGGCGGAACTATACAAGGCAGCCGAACTACTCAAGGCAGCAGTACTTGACGCGGTAGCAAAACTACTTGAGGCAGCAATACTTGACACGGTAACGGAGGTAGAGTTCCATGGGTGTTGTTGTAGTTTTTCAAAAAAAAAAATGTAAACATAAATAGTTAGACCAAATATTCAAGTATAACATTAACTACAATAAATACTCTAAAAAATGATCACCTGGTTGCTCTATGGATATGGGTAGGCAGTTGGAGGAGGTCCCATCATTGGTATAGTGGAACTATACAAGGTAGCGGTACTACTTAGGGCAGTAGTACTTGATGTGGCAGCGGCAGTAGAGCTCCATGGGTGTTGCTACAATTCTCCAAATTAAAAATTAAAAATAAATAATTAGACCAAATATTCAAGTTCATAACATAAAGCACATGAACTACTTTACCATCCAACGATCACCTGGTTGCTCTATGGATATGAGCTGGCACTTGGAGGAGGCACAAAAGGTGGTAATCACGCATGAGGCATTGAGCTGTAGTAACTTGGCATGTAATTTGAAAATTTTGGATATAGTGATCTTGATATGTCCTAACATATAGCAACATAATGTTAATCAACCCAAGTGGACAATGACTAAACATAAAATAAATACACGCCAACTGTTGAAAAATGTTTACAATACCTAGGTTGATGGATTATTGATAGGAGTAGTTATGCAGGATGCATCTTCTTTCTTTTCTCCATCTACCTCAACAATGAAACCAAGATGCATGCACCTACAATATTATATTAAAATGACTTTTAATATGGTAATTATTATTATTTTTTCTATTATACATATATGGCAACCAGAAGTCAATATATCCCTTTAGGACTTAGCTTAGCTGCATAATTTATTCTATGCTTTTGAAATTAAAATTTTTGAAGTCAATCTTTACAAATATGTAAGTAAAAAGAAATTCCTTACGTCAATACTTGAATAAGAAAAAATAATTTCAATCAACTTTGGCACTTTTATATATATACAACTTTTTACCATATTTTTCACTCAGCATTTTTTGAGAAAAAAAATTTACAATCAAGTTTGGCACTTTTTGAAACTAAATGCAAATGTTTATCTCGAAAAAAATCTCCCTTTCAGATGCAGGACAATGCTAACCATTTCCTGGTCATTATAACTTATTAACAAGAAAAAATAGAACAAAAAAACAGACAGATCTAAACAAAAGAATTTTCTTTTTTTTCAAACAACAAGTAACTTAAACACCTAGGTAGACCGTGAACTTTCCCACCATCCATCCACAGGCTGGAATTGCCATTTGCCACCAAATCAAAAGCCCAAAAAACTTTAATAAAGTGTAATGAGTCTGAAACTAAAGAGTATTACCAGGTTCAAATGGATATGGGTTGCAGCAAATATTGCACGCCGGATGAACTAGAATGAAATGGAAATGGTCCCTGGCGTTTTCCCTTTCCGCTCGATGAACTGGGCAGAGTAATATGTTTTTTCCCCTTCGAAATGTTTTTTTCTCTCGCTCGTTCTTAGCTTTTGCTTCTTTTTTTTTAATATATAATTGCTGACGTGGCAAAATGCCACATCAATGTCGTCCGTAGGCAGGCACGACATTATGCCTACCTGTAGCAGTACTCATAACTTTTACATACTGCTTTTGACACACTGATGTGGCACTTTACAATTGATTTGCAACCCATTTTCTGTTTAACAATTCGGATCTGTCCGATTGGTAACCTATATAATTTAGGGTGTTGGTGTTGGGCAATGTTTTGAATACAGTATCCATGACTGTTTTAGTCAAAGCATTGAAACAATATATTTCGATATCGGTATCTTTTCGAATACTGTTTCGAAATAGTCTATATATGAATAAATTATATATATAAATTATATTTCAAATAATAGTTTATATATGAATAAATTATATAATATATATAAATTATAAATAATCTAGTCTGAATTAGAGGTAAAAAAATGAGCTTGAAGTTTGAAGAAATGAAAAAAAAAAAAGATGAAAAAAGTAAAGGTCGAAATATCGGCTGGTAAGGGCTGAAACGACCGAAATTCTAGCCGGTACGAAACTATATCTTTCTCTATACCGGCTACACCATAGAAACGAAATATTTCGACCGTATCGACTGGTACGGTATGAAATTTAAAACACTGATGCTAGGTGCCTTTAAATATGTCTTTCAAAAGTGTTTTTAACTTTTTAGTGTATTTTAATTTTGTTATTTTTTTTTCATTGTTTTATATTAAAAAAAATACACACGCACACAAATTTATTAGTAGTAAATCTTTTAAATATTTAAAAATAAAAATAAAATAAAATAAAACCAAAAAACAAATAAACAAATAAAATAAAATACATTAGGGGCACATATGGACGGCACCCAAGCATTTTTCTAAAATTTATTATTTATTTTTCAAATTTTCAAGTTATACAATTTTTTTTAGTAATACTAAATATAGTTTTAGGATGTGTAAATTCTGTGCACTCCTTTTAAAAATAAGTGGAGTATACTTTTAAAAAATTAATTTTGTCATATATGCCTCAGATTACTCATTTGTTTCAAAAGAATACACGAAACTTGCACATCTTAGGATTAAAAATGTCATTTCTCTTATTTGTTTTTACTTATTACAAAATAGATGTGTGATAATTTTGATTTTTCTTTGTATTTCTTTCTCATATCCAGTTTGAAAAAGTGGATAAAAGTGAGAACCATATGAAAACATAATTTTTTTAATAATAGACTCATTTTTTTTCAAAAAAAGTACACGAGTTTTGCATAGTTTACTATATCTATTGGATCTTATACAAAATCTGAAAACACCAAGATCTATTGTCAAATACGTGTAGAAATCTAACAAAGAAAGCATACATGTAGCCATTTAAGAGAAGAGAGTAGCGGCATGATCTTCCACGTCCAAGATTCATTCTCTGGTAAAACTCACATCAATGGGATGTGTAGAGTTGAGAAAATATGAATATGGAGTGGGGACTATGACCTATATATAATATCCCGAATTCTAGTTTTGCCCATCATAAAATAATAAAATTACATGGGTCTTTAATGGGTCTCTACACATGAATTTAGGCCTGTAACACTTTATGCTCGTGACTTGACCAAAATCATAGGCTTCTAGAGATGTGTTAATGGCCCGGTTATATCACTTTATTGATCACACTTATTCGGCCTTACAAATATTATTCAAACCTTATATTAGGCAATTATACAATGTAAAATTCATAATCTATGTATGTCTATTAATTTAAATAATGCTAACAATATCTAGATTATTCAAAGTGAAAATAGAAAAATACACTGGTTGAAGGTTATCTTGTGGGTATGGACGCTTGGCCTCTTTTATTTAAAAAAATAAATAATAGTGCATCAGTCCGTAATTAAGAAACCGCACATGATAAAAAGTCTTATTACCTATGGCATTTTCCTTATTTATATTAAGACCTAATTAGCATTGCAATGATTTTTAAAGAGAATTTTTCTAGATAAGATGGAAACAACTCTTCCTCTACTGTAATTTTTGCTTTAAAAACGTCTCTCCAAATCTACTGCTTCCAAAGTTCCCTAGTACAAGGAGGGATCGAGGTGACACCAGCGTCTCTCGTTCTCCCCTTCACAGCCCTAACTTCTTAACATGACTTTCTTTTTCTTAACTTTTGTTTTCTATCTTTTACTTAATAGGGGTGAAAAAACTATGATGATCTATTGTGGTTTGAGCAACACGTAAGATGCTATATATTGTTGTAAAAACGATGACGATGCCAAACAGTGAAAGCAAACACAAACAAATTAATCACACGACACAAAATTTAAGTGGAGCAAATCATACAATACACTTTGGGGCGAAATCTCATTGTTCAGAATACTTAGAGCGTACTAAACTGTTAAGTACATATTTATAGTGTCACGCAGTAAAAATCCTAATTTTTATTTTTTTGTGTTATTTGCTCGAGCAAACAAACTCTCTGTCCAAGTTTTGCTTGAGCGACCTGTCGAGTGAACTTTCTGTCTGGCATTTCTTCGATTGCCAGCACTGTACCAAATTGTTCCCCGGGGTATTGCCCCAGAACCCCTCTAAGCCTCCTTGAAAATCCGCCAAAAAATTATGATGGTATCATTGTCAAGTCGAGTCATCAAATCAGAATGGCTCCACAAACCCAACATATATAGCCTTAATATTAATAGATGAAATGCAAAATTTATGATTTATATTTTCTATACACTATTTTTACTAAGTGCACTTAAATCATATTCTAATAATTAACATAAACACACAATATAATATATCATTTGAAATATTTATATATTTTTTATTTATGAATAAAGGCATGCCCAAATAGAGTAATAATTAATATCATAAAATAAACATGAATTTTAAATTAAAACACAATTAGTTTAATTGATTTTAAAAATATAATTCTGGTGATTGGCCCCCTTTTTATTTATTGTTGGCTCACGTGTTGGTTCCTCCTATGGGAGGGACCACCAAAAAATATCCCCTACCCAACTATGCGAGGGGCTTCTACCATGCCCACTTTTCTTCTTCAAATTCCAAGCTTTTGAATGAATTGTATCGGCTTTTCTAGTATACCCGATCCATTATTATCAGTATAGATTTTCTTGATCTATAGGAACTTCCTCGATCTCAAGTGCATCATGAGTTGGGGAGAGAACTTGCAAATTCAGAGATGTGAGTAGTTTCAATTTTCATTAATTTAGGGTGAATTTCCCATATGGTACTGGTGTATTGAATATTGATTAATGTAGCTGTCTTTTTCAAAAAAGAACCTAAAGCTAAAGTGATTAATTGTTTTTCGTTGGAAGAGACAAAATATCTTACTTCACGCCGTGTAAGTTTCAAGCAATATGGCAACAATCAATCCGAGTGACTATTAGATATTACGGACACGTGGTATTCCCGTCCTATTAAAAGATGTCATATCACTTAAAATTGATGTTTACATAGAAAATTTTAATTACATGACATCTTTTGCTAGGATGAGAGTACAACATCATTCGTACTCCGAGAATAGCCAATGATATTCCAAATCAACCACAACAAATAATAGTAGGACGGACCGCATATGGTTGTTACCTTCTTGTACGTTTGCCTTAGACAATTTTTTTTTCTTTTATAATTAAGTAAAATAAAAAAAAAGAAGGATAATGTTTGGAGCTTAGGGTGGTGAGAGGAAATGAAACTTAAGTACATACTCCCCGTGTCTGGGCCAAGATGATGAGATCATGTTATGTAGTTTTTAGTGTTTTAGCCTGTGTTCGAAAATGGGCTGGAAGTGAATTCGTTGGACCGTTAGTGTTATAGCCTGCTTTGTTAGTTGTTATTTCATAATTGGCCTTCGGCCTTTTGTTTGTTGGCCTATGACCTTATGACGTGTTGCTAGCCTTTGTTACCATGTCTAATAGTATAATTGTATATGTAGTGGGAGGAGGTCAGGTAGTGATTCATTTTGAACTTCTGTTAAGTCTTTGTAGTTCTATTTGGAAGAATTGGGTGGCCTCGAATTGCCCTAACATATATGAATGACAAATTATTCTACCCGTTCTTCTTCTTATGAATTTCTATCATAATCCCAGCCTTCCCTTTACATTGCCCAAGCAGTTTGTTTGTGAGTGAGTGAGTGAGGTTCATAACAACTGGTATCTAGAGCCAATGATCCAGAGGACCGACAACACTTGTTTTGAACATAAACAAGAGTCCTTGCAGCGACAGGTGGATGCTCATGAGAAGAGTCTTTAGGAGATCAAGAATCGCTTGAACCAACTGATGGAGATGGTGCTGAACTTCATGGAAAATCAGAACAAAAAGTAGAGGATTTAAAGGAAACAAAAATCAGTAGTGATTGAAGAAAAAGGGGAATCAAAAGAAGAAAAAGTTGTAAACGACGATGACCCCATTAGCTCCGTCACTGACAATTCAGAAGAGGCTGCAAAGTTGTTTCTGAATCTGTTCGGGCAATCGTCGGCAGAGTTGGTTCCCGACGAATCAGATGTTTTTCATGTGAAACATTTGATCGGTAGGAGGTACAACAAACCCTCCGTGCAAAGCGGCCTAAAGTTGTGACCGTTCAAGGTGATTGCTAGTCCTAGGGATAAGACCATGATTGTGGTCCATTAAAAGGAAAAAGGAAGCAATATTCTGCTGAAGAAATTTCTTCCATGGTTCTCACTGAGATAAAGGAGATGCCTGAGGCATACCTGGGTACAACCATTAAGAATGCAGTTGCCACTGTCCCTGCTTACTTCCTTGACTCGTAGCTTCAAACCACAAAGGAAATGTTGGCAACGTCTATCATGTTTGCAGCTCTTATACTTCCAAATTAATATTGAAAGGCTCGCACATATACATTTCCTATGGAACCACATGGATATATTACTAGCATCGGTTATTATGGCTATAATCTTGAAAATATATGTTATTGCTATGGTTACTAAGGCTTTCAGATATAGCATTATTAGCAGTAATTAGATTACCTCAAAGAATGGCACCGCATCTACACATACAAAGGACGTGCCAAGCCAGAATCCTCTAGAATAATTCTGTTGTATACGTGTCATCTTATTACTTGTAATTCTGAAATATTGTTACAAAGAATATACTCACTTGATGTATATAAATATCCACTCTGTAGCAAATACAAAGTAATGAGAAAGAAACAATTCCTTTCAATCCTACTCTGCTTTACTTGTGTTTAATATGGTATCAAGAGCTTTTTAGGACTCATGTCCATTGTTCCAGGCGTTTCAGTCCAAGCTCACAAAGCTTTCCTCCATGGCTGAAATTCCAGAACACCCTATCATTCCTTCTCAAAACTCCAATATCTCTCCAAATGTCAATCTTCCTTCTTCCACCAACTTAATCACAATGAGATTAAATCATGATAATTATCTTTTGTGGAAGGCACAAATCATGCCTTACAACAAATGACAAAACTTATTCGGGTATCTTGATGGGACCATCTTTGCCCCTCAAATGCTCGATGAAAGTACTCAGAAAATCACTCTTGAGTTTTTTGCTTGGCAACAACAGGACCAAGCTGTCATGAGTATTCTCATCTCCTCCTTATTTGAAACTTTGATAGCACATGTTCTACAGGCATCCACTTTTCGCGAAATATGGGATGTTCTTATCGATCTGTTTGCTGCAAACTCTCAAGCTCACATTATGCAAGTTCAAATGCAGCTTACAACCATCAAAAAGGGTTCAAACTCTGTTGTTGAATATTATCAGCATGCCAAGCTTCTTCAAGATACCCTTGCTATGGCTGGTAAAACCCTCTCCTCCATTGATTTCATTACCTTTCTCTTGGCTGGCTTGGGCACAGACTACGATTCTATTGTGACATCAATTTCTACCCATGCTGATCCTCTAAGCCCTTCACAAGTTTATATTCATTTACTCACTCATGAGTCACGGCTAATCCATCAGCATACTACTTTTACAGCTTCACCTGAGTCCTCTGTTAATAATACCCAAAAGCAGCCTTGTAACAATGCTTCCCATGGCAAAGGTTCATCTTGTGGTAGGGATGGTTACAGAGGACGTGGTCGAGATAGACATGGTGGCCGTTTTCCTTCCTTCCCACCCAACTTTTCCCCAAATCGACCCACTTGCCAAGTTTGCCACAAACAAGGACATACAGCTAACTCCTGTTACCATCGTCATGACTTCAATTTTCAATCACCTCCACCACCCTCCCTCTCGGCTAACTTCACCTTTGGTCCACATTACACTCAAATACCATCCACACCTGTTGATAGCACTTGGTATCCAGATTCTGCTGCTATACATCATTTCACTCATGATTTTTCTAACCTTTCTTTTAATCCATCTGAGTACACAGGTGAAGAACAAGTTCGTGTAGGTGATGGTAATTCCCTCCCAATTCATCATGTTGGCACTTCAACACTCCCTTTCACCAATGACAATTTTCTTCTCTCAAAACTCTATCATGTTCCTTTAATTTCCAAGAATTTAGTTTCTGTTAGAAAATTTTGTGAAGATAATTGTTCATTCTTTGAATTTCACACTTCATTTTTTGTGTGTAAAGGATTCTCAAACCAAGAAAGTCCTTTTCCAAGGCCATACTAAAGATGGCATGTATTCCTTTCCATCAAATCCTCCATCTGTTCAAGCACATGTTGGTGAACGTGCCTCTACCTTCCAATGGCACATTTGGTTAGGTCATTTGTCTATGCAACTCGTTCATAAAATAGTCCAACAACCTTATGGTCGGTCTTCATTCAGATCAGAAGCTCCTCTTCAACTTCTGTTTTTAGATGTATGGGGGCCTACACCAATGTTATCCCTTGGTGGTTTTAGATTTTATCTTTCCTTTATAGATGACAACAGTCTGTTTACTTGGATGTTTTCATTAAAATGTAAATCCTATGTAGTCATAGTCTTTATTTCTTTTAAACGTCATGTAGAACTTCTTTTTAATACAAAAATTCGAGCATTACAATCTAATTGGGGTGGAGAATTTCCTCGTTTGTTTTCAGAGATGAGATGAGATTTTTTGAGATGTGTAAATAGTACGGATAGATTATTCTGAAAACAAACATATATTTTTATCTCATTTCATCTCTCATTAATTTATTTACTATTTATAAAATGTCCTACACTGAAAAAAAGCTGACATGATGTTATCGTTTTGTATAAAAAAACTGATCTGCCATCTGATTTGGTTTACTATTTTGTACTGTTAGTTTATACGGACACTTGAAGGAAAATGCCGAAAACTGGTTTTCAATTTGGTGTTATTGTTTATGCACGACGTTCCACCTTTTGTTTATATTTTATTATAAAAAACTATTATAATTAAAAGTGGGTCCCTCCCACCAGTATTAAAAAATATGCAAAAAAAGAAAAAAAGAAAAAAGAAAGAGGCAAAATGCAACAAGCCCACAGGAAAACGCCCAAAAAAAATTTTGAAAATATTTGTACTGGTTGTGGGTCCCACAACCATAAATACTTCACAAAGAAGTCAAACTAATCTCATCTCATCTCTATAAACAAGCACATATCTCAGCTTATCTCATCTTATCTCAACATATCTCAATACTATTTACACATCTAAAAAAATCTTATCTCATCTCATCTCATTTCTGAAAACAAATAATGCCTTAGGTTATGTTTGGGGGCAAAGATGAGAAATATCATCTTTATCTCATCTCATCTCATCATTACATATTTTTCAAATCCCCATATAAAATATAATAAAAAATTCAACTTTTTCAAATTCAAATTCAACTTTTTCAAATTCCAAAACAATAATAATATTAAAAAATAATATTTTAAACTTTCATCTTAACACTATTCATAAAATTTTAAAAAATTCTCATCTTATCTCAACATCCAAACCTAATCTTAGAGTTCTTAATAATGTGTTGCAATTTTTTGGTATTTTCCATAGAATTTCTTGTCCTTATGCACACTCACAAAGTGGTTTGGTGGAAAGAAAACACCGCCATATTGTTGATACCAGACTTGCACTTCTTGCACATTCCTCAATGCCTCATTCATACTGGTCAGATGCCTTTATCATGGTTGTTTTCCTAATTAATAGACTTTCAACTCTAGTTTTAAGCAATAAGTCATCATTTGAGGTTCTATTTCATCAACAACAAGATTATATGTTTCTAAAAAACACATTTGGGTGTCAATCTTGGCCTAATCTTCTTCCATATAAAAAACACAAAATTAATTTCAGATAACTTCCGTGTGTATTTCTTGGCTATAGTTCCTCTCACCATGGCTATCTTTGTTTTCATGTTCCCACTGCTAGAATGTATGTTTCTAGGGATGTATTGTTTGATGAAAACACGTTCCCATTCTCTGTGTCTTCCACGAGCCCACCCACTCAAAATTGGTCCACTCCATCGTACACACTTTTACCATTTTCCTTTTCTCCCAGTCATGGGCCTTCACAACGCCTTTACTCCTCTCAACCTAACTTCATTTCCCTGCCAATTGCCAACTCAACTCCAAAGACACCTCGCGGCCTTGGCCCAAATAATCCTTCATCTCCTACTCATTTCAATCCCACCATTCAAAACAATCCTTTAGAAACAAGCCCATCATCTGAATTAGAAACAAGCCCATCATCCAAAGCCTCACCTTTAGAACCAAGCCCGCCCTCTACTTCCCCTAGGGCACAACCTCACTCATCTTCCCCAGACTTATCTTTCCCCATTGAACACCCACCCCAAAACACTCACCCCATGTAAACCAGAGCCAAATCAAACAAACTTTGTCCCAAAATAAGAACGGACGGCACCATTTCTTGGTATTTACCTCATGCTCATGTGATTGCCACCCCAGATGAACCTACCTCCGTTACCGAAGCTTCAAATTTTCAGAATGGAGACATGTGATGTAGCTCGAATTCGATCCTCTCATGTCCACCAACCGTGGTCATTGGTTCCCCCTGCTTCAAATCAGAATCTTGTTGGCTGTAGATGGATATTCAAAACCAAGCTTCTGTCGAATGGCTCTATTGAAAGGAGAAAAGCAAGACTGATAGCCAATGGCTACAGTTAACTTGAGGGCTTGGACTACAATGAAATGTTCAGTCCTGTGGTGAAACCCACTTCAATCAGGTTAGTTCTATCAATTGCCATTTCCTCTGGTTGGCTGAAACAACAATTATATGTCCAAAATGCATTTTTGTATGGGACACTTGATGAGCAAGTTTTTATGACTCAGCCACCTGGATTTGTACACCCTTAATTTCCTCACTATATCTGCAAGCTCAACAGAGGTTTATATGGCCTTAAATAGGCTCCACGAGCCAATTGAGTTCTCGATTACTTGAATTGGGTTTTCTTGTTTCCAAATTCGATACGTCGTTGTTTGTCTATCGGCATCACTTTGTGGCTGTATATTTTTTGGTGTATGTGGATGATATCATACTTACGAGCTCAAATTCGGATGTTCTAACTCAAATCATTTCGGTTTTTAGCACTAATTTTCCTATTAAAGACCTGGGGTCTTTACATTATTTTTTGGGGCTTGCATGCAATCGTACTAGCACTGGACTGAGGTTATCTCAAAGGAAATACATTTTGGAATTACTCAAAAAGACAAATATGCTGAATTGCAAGCCTGTCGGTAGTCCCATGTCCCCTTCTGCCAAGTTATCTGCCTTTGATTCAACCTCTGTGGAAGATTCCTCTTTTTATAGAAGTATAGTGGGAAGCTTGCACTACTTATTAATTACGAGGCCTGATCTTGCCTTCTCTGTCAACCATGTGTGCCAATTTATGCATTCTCCATGTTTATCTCATTGGTAAAGTGTTAAAAGAATTTTACGGTATCTAAAACACATATTGGACTATGGTCTTTGGATTACACCTTCTCCCATTTCTTCTCTGGCTGCTTACATCGACCCAGACTGCGCTGACTGTCCAGACGATAGAAAATCAATTGGTGCCTATTGTGTCTTTTATGGCAAGAACTTGGTTTCATACAGTTCAAAGAAGCAATCAACTATAGCTAGATCAAGTACGGAGGGAGAATATAAGGCTCTAGCTCATACTACTTGTGAACTTTTGTGGCTGCAATCACTCCTATCTGAGTTAGGGATATTTTTGACAAAACATCATACTCTTTACTGTGACAATTTGGGAGCAACTTACCTCTCCATGAATCTAGTGATGCACTCCTGTACCAAATATGTCGATATTGACTATCATTTTGTTTGGGATCGTATTCAAGCAAATGCTCTTCAAGTTTCCGTTCTATCAAGCAAGGATCAACTTGCTGATATATTTACAAAACCACTATCAACCACCAGATTTTCAACATTGAGATTGAGCCTCACTATTCTTCCAGATATGCTTGGCTTGCAGGGGGATATTAGCAGTAATCAGATTCCTCAAAGAAGGGCACCTCATTTGCACATACAAAGGACGTGCCAAGCCAGAATCCTCTAGAATAATTCTGTTGTATATGTGTCATCTTATTACTTTTAATTCTGAAATATTGTTACAAAGAATATTCTCACTTGATGTATATAAATACCCACTCTGTAGCAAATACAAAGTAATGGGAAAGAAACAATTCCTTTCAATCCTACTCTACTTTACTTGTGTTTAATAAGCATCAGATCATCACTCATTGTTGGATCCTTACTTGATCAGATTAGAGAAATTGCTTTTATTTTCTTCAAATCTTCATCTTGTTGTTCAGAATGAATTGGCTTCATTTGGTTGGTTCTGGTAGCAGTTTGGCTACAACACCTTGTATGATCTAGAATATGGGAAAATGGTTGATTGGACTTGCTAAAATATGAACGTCAATTCGCAAGCCATGACAGAATTTAAAAGTTGTTTGCAATGAGCAATTGACAAGAGAGTTTTATTACAAAAGTAGTTCAAAGGAAGAGGTTTTTGAATGGATTGTTGCTGAATGGAAAGGAACGGATCATAGAGTTGTATTAGTGCTCTTAACCTTGAGGACAATATTCTTTAATGGGAGGAGAATGTTAGGAGCTTAGGGTGGCGGGAGGAAATGGAACCTGAGTAAATACTCCATGTGTCTGGGCCAAGATGATGGGCTCATGTTAAGTAGTCTTTAGTGTTTTAGCCTGTATTCGTAGATGGGCCAGAAGTGAATTCCTTGGACCGTTAAGAGTTATAGCCTGCTTTGTTAGTTGTTATTTCATAATTGGCGTTCGGCCTTTTGTTTGTTGGCCCATGGCCTTATGACGTGTTGCTTATCATGCCTAACAGTATATGTAATGGGGGAGGTCAGATAGTGATTCATTCTGGAATTCTGTTAAGTCTTAATGCATACAATCAGGACAAAGGAAAACAAATGAGCGTCAATAAATCGGACGTGGGCCATGTTCGTCAATTAAGCCACGAGAGCGACGACTAAACAACGATGTTGTAATCCAATTCATGAATTAATTCGTCCAATACATGAATTGTTGATAGCGTACATTAACATCTAAAAAAGAGGCCCAAGTGCAGTAAAATGTTTTTGCATGGTTGTCAGATGAAAACCCCACATCTATTTTCCCTTGGATCCTCGATCTGATAATGAAAAGTACTCGACTATGCCATCACCATACACCACACAGTACGCGTACTGGATCAAGAATCACAAAATCAGGACACGGTTTCGGCAATTTCTGGCATCTAAAAGAAGTACTGCATGCTTTACCAAGCGCGCTATTGCCTCGCGAGCACTACAGCAACTCTGCAAATATTATAATAATTTTACTAGAATTTAGACCTCTAGCTAGCTTTCTTTATTCACGAATCTCCGATACCTTAATAATATTAATATTGTATTGAGAACTGATCATCTTTTTCTTCCTATGAGCTACCTAAATCATTTTCAACCATATTACAACACCCCATTGTTTTTACATAACCATCTTTTCATGCACCTCTGTAGATAAAGACTTCTCTCCTCTACTCCTTCACCATCTTTTCATATTATTTATACAAACATTAATTCCCTGCTTTTGCATGCACAACCAAGCAAGTACTAGCTTCTTCTTATTATTGAGGTTTTGGATATTTCTATCTTGTTTTTATGATCTTCTTTTAATTTTGCTGCTGTTGGCGTTTACTAGATGATTATAATGTTCTTTTTCTTCTTCTTTGCTAGGAATACCGGCAAGCTGTGATTGTTTGTACTATTGCTTTGGTTTTTTTCTGACCACAGATATAAAGAAATAGGTTTCTTTCCTCTTTGTTTTTTCTTTCCAGATGCAAGGGATCAATGGTATTGTTAATGGGACAGCAGCAGGGACGCATCCTGCATGCGCTGCATGCAAGCATCAGAGGAAGAAGTGCACAGAGGTGTGCATATTGGCACCCTATTTTCCAGCAGACAGAACAAGGGAATTTCAAGCCGTTCACAAGATATTCGGTGTTAGCAATGTTACAAAGATAGTGAAAAACCTGAAGGAGGAGGACCGTAAAACAGCGGTGGATTCTTTGGTGTGGGAAGCTTCTTGGAGGCAGAAAGATCCTGTTTTGGGTCCATATGGAGAGTACAGAAAGGTTTATGATGAGCTAAAGATGTTCAAAAGCCAAAACCAAGAACAAGTGATGCAACTAACTGGGCAATGGGCTGCTCATGTAGGCTACAAAGTGGGGCCGGGTTTGATTAATGGTTGGAATGGGACTAATAATGGGATAAACAACAAGGGATCATTGAATATTGGTAACACGTTGAATTGCATTCATGATCATAGTTATGGGAATGGCATTAATGTTGATTCTAATCCGTATGCTTATCCTTTAAATTATGAAGACAAAGTAGTCAAGCAAGAAAAACATGCCAGTTCTGGTGGTCATGTTCCGACGTTGCAGCACAACTCCATCAGTGGATTTAACCAGCAATACTTTGTTCCAGGTAATTAAATGTTGCAGACGTTCTTGAATATATATATATTTATTTATAAACGTATGCAGAACGGAGACTAGTTGTATAGATCACTAGCTAGGCTTCACATGACATGCAGATGACTGAAAAAACATAAGCTGGTATACATGAAAAGGTGAATTAAATTACTTAACCAATATGTAACACTCTTTGTAAGTGTGGCTTTAGACTCCTCTGAATGAAGCTTTTTATACTGTTCAACTACGAGAGTAGATCAGTAAATTTCAAAGTATTGAGGTTTGACTTCAAGGTCAGTAACATCGCATGTGTGAGCTAATTCCTGCACTCAGAATGTGAAAGACAATGCCATTCTTGTAACACAAAACTGTCATGAGAGTATTACACGACAACTTTAAGCTTTATTCGAACAGCGTTCTTTTTGTTTTTCCAGGGCAATTCGAACTGAGTTTTTGTTAATCACGTCACTCATGATGACCATTTTGCTTCTTAACTCGAATAAGGGTAATTATCTTAATGATGCATGGTCTCTTCAAATGCTGGCGCCAGAGAAAACTGGCGTTTAACAAAGTGGATGAGGCTGTGATCAAGACCGGATTTTATTTATTGGTTGTTTGATGCAATTAATGGGTTGTGGACTACATATATATATATATATGTCATGATTTGTTTTGAATATATATATATATATATATAGAAGCTAATTAATGGCTTAATTACTGCCTTCTTTCCTCTGTTAATAACGTAGAGTTCCCATTTGTTTGGAACGTCCCCTAATCCATTTGTCTCTGTCATATATATTGCAGGTCAATTTGATTAGCAAAATCAAATATCAATGGCAAGGCGATCGATGTGTAAAGCTGCCACATTAATGTTGGGAAGCAGATCATGGTGAAACCTTTTTTTTTGGTTCCTGACCAAAGGCAATCATATTCATTTTTATTAATATTGCTTCCTTATCAGGACGCAGGCATTTAGAATGAGATTTTTCATATTTCTTTAAAAGTATTGTTAGCCATTGCATTTCTTTCTAGTTATGAGAAACAATCAAAGAACGTACATCAACATGTAGAAAATCAGTGGCATATATATAAATATATATATATATATATAATATGCATATTTGATGATTTTTTTAATTCAGGTAATGCTCAAAACTCAACTTCAACTCCAATTTCGTGGACATCATATCATTCATTGAATTTTCAATGTTGCCAAGTAATTTGCTCGGACAACTATTAATGTTGTGGGATCCACTTCACATGTATATCTTTCTCCCACTCTTAAGTCTTACCCGTTTGGTTTTACAAATAGTCTCAACTCATATCAATATCCAAACATCATTCAAACACAAACATTTTTCAAATTTCAAATTTTCAAGTTTTTAACATTTTCATCTAATCATTACAGTTTTCTCAAATTTTCAAACAAAATTTAAAAAATAATTCAACTTTTCCAAATTTCAAAATAAAAATAATATTAAAAATTTATATTCTAACAATATTTTAACCTTATAAAATATTTTTATTCAACTTTTTTTCTATCCATTCTCAAAATCCCATAAAACATCTTAATTCAAATAATTTTACTACTATTTACAGATTTTTATCTCATATGTATATATAATTGAGGTCTTAGAGTTTGGTCAAGAACTTTAGCTCCTAGAGTTCGAGGATTTGACGGAGCTTGAAGTGTTGGGACATGCAATACAAGGTCACATACCCACATTCATGACATGCAATATTCGCAACGGATAATTCTATTGAACTAGATTATTGAGCTGCTTATATAGCTCGGTTCTAATATCCAAACTGATGTCTCAAAAATTAGAGTATCAACTCTCTCATCTTGGCTCCTCGACATCCTCCAAGCAGTCGTGCATGCTTCTTCTGCTTTCTGACACATCGTTTGCCATTTTAGAAGAAATGGTAGTTGTGACTACTATAGTGAAATTATGAAATCTTAGCAAGTAAGGCTCCTAAGCTACTAACAATATGGACAAACATGTATCACAATAAATGATTCATGACATGAGCGTGAATATGCGTGATATGACTTGTGAAATAACGTAACATGAACTTAAACTGAAAATAATATGACTTGATATAAACTTGACATGAACTTGAGGTGAACTTGCCATGAACGTTAACATATGCATATTTGAATGGAAAACCCTGAAAATCAGAATGATTCCACTAGTTTTTTTTTGGGAATATTTGAACAATTAGAATGATTTTTGCCCAACGTATTTCATTAGAGATACTCAAACAACCAGAACAATTACATCATGAATATTTTAATAGAGGTACTCTAACAATTATAATAATTACGCCAGGAGTATATTGTAATATTTTTAATGGAAATAATTTGATAATCAAAATAATTACACCATGAATATTTTAATAGAGATAATCTAACAATTAGAATAATTACGCCAGGAGTACCTGGTAATAGTTTTAATGGAAATACTATGACAATTAGAATGATTACATCATGAGTATTTTAATAGAGGTATTTTGACAATCAAAATGATTGCACCAGAGTACCTTGTATGAGTTATCAATTGAGATACTCGGACAATCAGAGTGATTACGCTATGAGCATCCTATGCATGACTGATNAACAACCAAAATCATAAAAATACAACCTACATAATCGGCTTGCACTAAAACATCAAAACTGTGTATAGCATACTTTAGACTTGAAACAAAATTGTTAGATACTTGATTGTCATAAAATAAATCTCCAAAAAATATAACCATATACCTCACATTCAATTTATAACTTGATTTCAGTATTAAATCTAGCATCATTTGCAAAAGATTAATCAAAACACAATACCAACCCGAAAGCCTCTAGTTTGAGTCATAAACAAACCTTCGCATATATTACAACATTTCGTCAAAGATCTAAACCAATACTCTCCAAGCATAAACTCTTAACACATAAATCAAAACCTCAAGAACCATAGATATGAAGAATGAAGACCAAAGCCACTAGATCAAGTTTCTATAACCAAAAATACGACTTCACCAAAATAGAAACTATTTGTGACTTGTTTCTAACATTTCAAAATCATGCAAAACTCTTTTCTAAAAATATAAGAATGTTATGAAACCAAACCTAACTTGCACATAAACATGTTAACACTTCATCATAACAAGATCTACCCAAGATTTCACCAAAAAATTCATAAAAGTTTCAAAGTTTCACACAAACATCAAAACTCATATCTCCACTGTGACCTTTGCATCATCAAACCAAACTTTCACTAATAAAAACTCCATGAAAAATCTCCTAACATATACCCACATAAACTAGACTCAAAAGGAACAAAATACATGAAGTTTGAGTCATGAAAATTGACTTACAAATAGCTGGAAAAGCTAGAGCAAAAAATGCCAAAAAAACTATCTCAAGCTCTCTTCTAGTTTCTCTCTAGAAAGTGATGAAAAAAAATGGTAAGTGTGAAATAAGAAATGAGGGAGGCGTGTGATATATGAGAGGGGATGATATGAGGGGTGGTTGAGTGACCCTTGTATGGGAGGTTTGCAGCCAAAAGGAGGGGGAAAAGTGGGTTGCATAGTTTCTGTCTCTTGCTGCAAACCTGGCCTCGTGGATGGGTAGAGATGTGTAAGTCTTTTTTATTCCCATCAAGTGACTATTAGAGGCTAGCAATGAGTGATATATTAGGCATAGATCTATATATTAGGCATAGATCTGGCCTTGGGAGGGGGAAGAAACTTCCTTAAGAAGCTTGCCTTGACGATGGTTTTTGGTGGACCAAAATGGACCTAGCCGATGGGCTTCAATTTGAGGGTATGGATGTAATTTTATTTGGGGTTTCAGTTGGATAATGTCCAATTCAAAATTTTCTTTACCCAATGTGATTACCAAGTAAGTCACTTACTCACTCGTAGGATTACGAGTTAGTAAAATTGATTATACTCATTACTCCTATAGTGGATTAAATGGTGGTAGAGTTAGTTATTCCTTTCATTTTCTCTTCAAAAGATACAATTATGGAAAAATTTATTTATCATCATTTTTATTATCATCCAATCAACATATATCCCTTGATGTAGCATCAAATGTTTGGTCCAAAAATGAAATATAACAAATAGTTTTCAGTGATTTAAAACCATATCATAAAATGATACAAGAATAATTATAAAATGGATTGTGAGTAACATTACTCTAAAGTTATCCCCAAAACTTCTAAAAATAAAAAATAAAAAAAGACAAAATACCCCCACAATCAAGAAAGTTAATTTCTTTAAAAAAATACATGCATGAAGAAAAATTAATTTATAAATAATAAGAAAGTATTTTCTATAGAAAAAAGGAAAAAATCACTTTGTCTCCTAAGTTATGTCGCTCAATTTGATCGCTTGATAATTTTTTTTATATAGTGATTAAAGAAATAATTTTAAATATATTAAAATATTTTTTTAAATATTTAAATATATTAAAAAATATAAAAATAAAATAAAAAATAACAAACAATCAACTTGAGCGAGCGGCCTACTTTTAGTACTCTTAACGGAAGAATAGCCCGACTCCCTCGTCAATCCTAAGATTAAAGTTTGGTCCCGATTAATAAATTCGCATTAAAACATTGACTTGAGGTCAAAGGCATAATCAAGTTAAGCGTAGACTAGACTGAAGTATGTATGTAGGCTGTAGCCTAAAGAAAAAAAACTCCAAATTTTCTCAAACGTCCAAACATGGAGCACGGTCATGATCGTCGTTTCCTCACCCTCAGTTTCTGTATTAGCTTTATCCCATTCCTCTTTCCCTCCTACGCTTCTCCCTTCTCCAACCCACCCCTCCTCGGAATCCACCCTCTTGGTACCTCTCTCTCTCTCTCTCTCTCTGCGACTGAGTTCTTGCTTTATAAAGTTATAAACCTTAGTTGTCTTTTGGGGCCTGTTGATTGGTATCTATAGATACTCTAGCGTACCGTATACCCAATCTATTTGTTCTCGATTTCCTTTAGATCCTTTGAATTTGAAGTTGTTTCCGTGGTGGATGCAGATGAGAAATACTTTCAGCATGAGGTGATCAAGTGCAAGGACGGGTCAAAATCCTTCACCAGAGACCGTGTCAATGACGATTTCTGTGACTGCCTTGACGGGACTGACGAGCCCGGTATTCACTCTCATTTAAGTTGGACTTAATTTTGCTCTTACCATAGTAGAATCTCAATGCGTCGACAGAATAATGCTGCTGTCTAAGTGTATATAGCTGACTCAGAATTTCCGGTTTCAATTATTTTAGTTTTTTTTTTCAGCGCAAAAAATGTTGATATTGTGCGTGCAAAAACATCATTTTCCACTGTCATAGATTACTGCCAAATCAAATTTCTAAGAAATCAAATTTACTATTTTTTTCCCTTCTATGATAGAAAAAATCAGGGTAGGCAGGTATTGGGTTTTATGCCTTCCCTAAACGTAAGTACGACATGGTTGTATTGCGGACTAAAGTCATGTCAATGAACTAATGGATTTTTGGAATCAATGAGATTGTCATTTTTCTTGTGTTGGACTAACGAATGCTCCTTAAGGGGTTTATTTAACTCCATATTTACTTGCAAATAAGAGAAAGAAGATTTGATTATGAGAAGCCTGATAAAATGTTGAGTGGAATCTCATATTTACATTTTTTTTGCAAGTCCTGTCGATGAACTAATGGAGATTTTGAAAAGAATGAAATTATCATTTTTCTCATGTTGGACTTGGTGATTCTTTTTTTTTTTGATAAGTAAGTTGGACTTGGTGATTCTTTGGATAAATCAGCAGTGATCTTGGAAACGGATTTTGAAGTGAGATCAAACAGGCAAGGGAACTAGAAATGGAAGTACTTGTTTGTTCCAGTTGCATTAATGGATGCTCCTGAAGGGTTTTATTTAACTCCATATTTACGTGCAAATAAGAGGTCGATTTTGATTATGAGAGGGTTCATTTTTATTGAGGAATGCTCGTGTTTACATTTAATGATGACACTATTGTTGTTGTTGGTACCTTTTCTTTTTCCCTGAGTGAAGTACATCCTTGTTTGGGAGCAGAAACCTTTAATCAGATGTATCACGAATTCCATTTCTTGTTTGTGCTGTTGGTTGTCTGGTTATACCCACGGAGATGTTTTCTGGAGGTTTCAATTTTTGTCAAATTACAATTTCAATTCTTTATGATGATGAGATAGAGAATGTACAAAAGGAACACTCCTCTCTCACTCCTCTCTCTCTCTCTCTCTCTCTCTCTCTCTCTCTCTCTCTCTCCCCCCTCCCCCTCCCCCTCCCTGCAGTTTGCAGGGTTGGTATTCTATCTTCTGTTTCTTTCTGATGTCTGACAGTTTGCCTCAGAATGATTCTGTTTTCATGAATCCAGATTCTGATATAAAACTGCAAGGGTAAACTGCAACTACTTTTTGTCATACATTGTTAATTCAGTTCTCTATAAATCTCATTTGTTTTCAATTTTTCGAATCACTCTTCATTTGATATCCAATTCTTCTTGTCAGCTAATCCTACCCACTTACTGTTATCATTAACTATAATTAGTCACATGAGATGGAATTGTTTCTTTAAACTCATTGACCCAACATCTCTCTCTAATCACACCCGTGTTATATCAAATTATTCTTCGGTAATTACTTTTCCTTAATGATTTTTACGGAAAGTAGATGAAAATAGGTAATTGGAGCAATTGGATGTCATAACAGGTGTGATTAGAAAAATGGGAAACCCTAGGAGTGTCAATGGAATTAGATCAAACCTAAGGGGATGCAAATGTATTTTGGTAAGACATAAGTATCGAGTATCGTGTTGAGAACCAAGGATCTTCTATTTATTTTTTGATAATGGAAATCTTCTATTTATCACGCTATTCAATAATGTTTATATTATGGCAAGTCATTTATGTTCTATATTGCATTTACAGGAACACCAGCCTGTCCAGCGGGGAAATTTTACTGTAGGAATGTTGGAAGTATTCCTCGGTTTATATTTTCTTCTCGTGTTAATGATCGATTTTGTGGTGAGTGGTTCACTAAAATTATTTCTCTTCCTTCTCATGCATCTTCGTACTGGTCTGGGCTTAAGTTGTTTCTTGTTTTTTAGGCTTAACTTAAGTTGAAACAACTTAGTTTCTGGAATTATGCCTCTTGCTTTGAAATGGGATTGACTAATGATATTCTAATCCTAGACAGCTTTTGTGATCTTTCATAGTGGTGGAGCCCTTTGCTGTGGATCTAAATGACCCTTTGATATGTAGCTTCCACAACTAGAATGGCATGTCTCCTTGAATCAAACCACATTCTTTATGGTCCCATAAAGGATGAATTTGGAGCTGGAAACTGAATTACTGGCAGGACTGTTATGTTTCCATGTTAGACTTTAGATCTCTCATCCTTGTAAGACTCAGATTTGCTGGCACTTTATCCGAGTTATCTATACCAATTAAGACCCATATCATATAAACGATGATTTTAAATTTGGGATTATTGTAAGGACTATTCCTATTCCTCCTAATCTGAGTTCTGGTTCATTATAATCCATGTAGATTGCTGTGATGGAAGTGATGAATATGATGGTAGTATCAATTGTCCAAACACATGCATCATGGGTGGGAATATTGACTACAAGACTGGCAGTTATGTCCCAACAATTCGTGACATGAGCTCTATCAGTGAAAAAGAAACCAAAAGTGGAGTCAATTTGGAAGACTTGATTCAAAAGCTTAAAGGTTTTTTGTTTTCTTTTTTTCTCGAAATGATTTTGCTACTGTTGAACATGATTTGTTAGTTGATACAAGTGGGGCTCTTGTGTTTGCAGGTCTGAAGGTAATTATAATCCTACAGGCGGTTCTCATTGGTTGTGTTGTGGTTTTCCGGATTTTCCACCGCCGTGCCAGATCCAAAAGAAGACGCTTGCGTTGAGAAATCCACCAACCACGTGTAGCTGACTGTTACGTTTTGGTGAGGAAATATTTTCCCGTTTTGCGATTGACATGAATTCCGATTATCTTCTCCTGCTGTTTTGGGAATACATTCAGATCCTGAAAGGTAGATTGGCTGATTTAATATCATAATGCTTTCTTTCACATATGTTTAGGGCTTTCAGTGCATAGATTGCTTTTTGGTGGGGGCGCTTTCTTCCAGATTCGACTGTTCTTATTCCGAACCTGACAATCTGCAGAGATGATTCCAGTGTCTGTTGCATCCGTACAAGAACTTGCTGGTGGCCAACTAACCATATAATGGATGGATATCTGTGTCTGCTCCAGTGCATATTGGAAGGCATACATACGGAGTTTTGAGTTCAATATCATCCAGAGCCTACATGAGTTTATAGGAAGAAAAAGCTTGCTTCAATGATATTAAGATAGGAATGATAGTACAGAGGGAACTTGGGTTTGAATGATAGGAATGAATGGTAAATTTTGATCTTAAACCAAATTGGTAGGTCCTTAACTTTCTCTGTTACTGGTAAATTATGATTTAACCGCATGGTAAGTCCTTAACCAAGTGGTAGGTCCTTAACTTGCCATGTTTTAAAATAAGTTTTGGGTCTTCTAAAATGAGCTAGTTAGAGGAGCACTAGCACTGGCTTAGCCAAATGCAAGTGAAGTTCCCAATATGCCTAATATCACTTTTCTGCGATGGATTACGCATATTGGAGTTATAAGAACTTTGAGCTACGGTAACTAGTTCTTGTGAATCATATTTGGTTGGTACTGTAGCAAGGCCAAACCGTCCAACGACATATATGAAATTTCAGATAAGTATAATCAACTAGTTTTATATATTACTGTTAAATGACCATTGAAAATAGAAGTAAAAACAATAATTTAATTAGAATGAACTAGATAACCATTACGTTATTAAATATATGTTATAAATTATGAAATTTAACACAATATATTTTATTTGATTACAAACTAACATATAACTGGTAGAACTTTAAAATATGACCAAAAAGAAAAGAAAAGAAAAAGATAAAAAAAGCAAAAAATCAAGAAATTAATAATATTTTATTATATTGAGTTTAGATGGATAATCCAGCTTGGGAAATGTCTAAAAATGATTTTTTTTGTGACAAAATTTGCTGTCGCTGCAAAAGAATTGGCCGCAAAAAGTTATTTTTGTTATAATGGTAGGTACTAATGGAATAGCCAGTCAAATGCTAATGCTCTTAGAGATACTCATTTTAATTCTTTATGCAACTTAATAAATATGTTTAAAGCAATTTTGATTGTAAAATATTTTCAGCCAATGTAGCTTTCACAATTATAATGTTATTTGAGTTTTGTTTATCTTGCATTAAATGAAAAAAATCATGGGAGTAGCCGATTCTCTGTGCCAAGCATTGCAATTACAAACTCAAGACATTTCAAATTGGATGCATTTGGTCAAAGCTACAAAAGCACTCACTTTAGAAGTTGAGAAAAGCGATTGGGAGACTTTTAATAGAAATGAGAAATCATTTGGTCATGTTGTATACACGTCAAGTTGAGGAAGATCTCACACTTAATGAGATCCTTTTACATTTGACTCTTGGTCACAGAAACTGAACAACAGGTTTATTGAGAAAGCAATGAAACTTCTTATTCTTAGATAACTTTGGATCCTAGAAATGCATAACCATACATAAACTGAGTATGTAGATCAATAATGGCACCAGTACAAAAGCTTTGGTGGATCCTTGGATCCCCCTCACTGGTCCCCTCTACCCCAACTCCGCTCTCTTCCTCTATTTACCCAAGACACTAATCTACATAAGAGTTTCTAAGTTAACTCTAGAGGAGCCAAGGAGATGGAATTCCCTTGTCCTACATACCATTTCTTTCACAAGAAACTGTCAATGAAATTGAAAAAATCCCCTTGGCCCAATGCTAGTTTCAAAATGTCAAAGATACAGTCAAATGGTCCCACCATTCCCCTGAAAGTTTCCTAGTTAAATCTACATATGCAGGAATCTCAATCGAGTCAAATGCTCTCAACCCTCTCCAACATGGAAAAAATTGTGGGAGAATGCAAACTCGTTTAAAATCCCTTCTTTGGAAAGTGTTACACAATCGTATAAGCAATAACAGCAAAGACCTGAGAAATTACGAGTTACTACAACTAATAGCAATAACAGCAATCGTATAAGCTTACTATTAGTTGTATTTCCAGGAAATCCAGAAAAAGAAAAAGTGAAAGAAACTATATAATGTGAAAGAGGCAGTTAGAAGAGATGGCACACTTACACGATTATCAATTTAGATGACTGTGCTTGCATAATGCAATGAAAGTCCAGTAGGTCCCAATCTCTGGCGATGCTTAGGGATTCATTTACGAGTTTTTCTATATATAAGCAAGTTTGCATACCAATCTGCGTATTAATGTTGTTTCCTTTATATTCTAAATTCAAATTAGCACTGTTTTTAATAAAGTTTACTTTTTGACCGATCATATTAAATGGGTACGCGTATTAGTGCACAGAATCGCTTACAATTAGATTTTTCCTTCATCTACTGGTTTGTGAGCGACTGAAAAGTGTAGATAGAAACATAAGTAACACGTTTGTTATAACTATTTTTCTTTTGAATTGGTAATCAAGAAGTTTTATTCATAAGAATAGACAAAACCCAAGTACACAGGGAGTATACGTTTGTTATAACTATTAAGCATGATTTACTCAAAAATCAACCAACGTAATGGTGGGCCTGGATTAAGAGAACAACAACCTTAAAATGTCACTTTAAACCGCATATTATTTCATAAAGGGCCAACACAAACCATTTGTTTCTGATCATAAACTGATTAAAATTACTCAAATACTGCCTTGCTTACTGAAGCTATCCTTGAAAATGAACTATAGATGATGTATTTGACATGTAAACATGGTGATGACGTTGATGATAATATTATTATAGGTATAATTGGGTGTTTGAACAATATATTACTTAAAAAGATGAACATGAAACAAAGTGCTTAAACTCAGTTAACACTCTAAATGTAGACATACTAGTACTGCTGAAGGCATTATGTATTTCCAAATGCAAGAAACGAACAATATCTACAAGCTTCTCCATCACCTGTAATCCAAATGCAAGAACTGAATATATATACTATATATATTTGTCCTCATATCATGCATACTATTTGTCCCTATCACACTTGGCTACCATGGCCACCAATCGTAGACAGATATTGAGAAGGAATTGCTTGGAAACAGTTTTAGAGCACCTAAACATTTGAATGCTAAAGATTATAGATGGAAACTTTAAACATTCGTCTGCATGGTCGCTCTAGATCACTTTAACTGATGTTATGGGTAAAGAAAACAAGAATCTGACAATGGACTTAAAAGTGAGAAATGAAGATCTCTTTCTTGGTTGGACAAATGGACTATTTCTAACATGAGAGACCAGGAATTTATTAGTTGTCTTAAAAATGATGGTGGGAATATTGTACATATCCCTGAAAGTGGCATACCATTAAAATATGAGGAGGACGCGTAGTGTTCAAATTATTCAAAAAGAGATATGCTTTCGGCTGGATGCTGTGAGTACCTTAGTTTTACAGCCTCCAATGGGGACACAACCACGTCAGCTTTCTAATATCTTTACAATAGGAATGTAACTAGTCATGTTTGAGCATATTGCAAAAAATGTAACTAGAATATATTGCCAGAAATGTAATTAGTAATGTTTCTGGCGATATATTCAAACAGGATGAGTCTTCCAAGGCTGGAACGTTCCTTTCTAAACTAAATTCTAAAAAACATATGAAACCATATACGTGAGAATGTCATACATGTGATTTGATATTATCAGCAGTGATAGCAGGTTTGCTCAAATAAATAGGCCACTGCATGCACATATGCACACAAAGGCATGCACGTATGCACACGCACACATGCACAATGTCCGATACAAATCACATTTAGAATTGACAAACACAAGGACAATTAGCAATGAAGTGCATCTAAAGCACATTGATGCATACTTCAATTTCTATCCAAAGGAAGTAACAAGTCTCAAAGACACCCCTGAGTGTGAACAGATTGGCCTTTGTTCAATCTCTCACAAATCCCCTTTGACTGGATGCTCGAGTTAGGGATAATCCTTGGGTATTCAAAGTTTATCCAACAACCTTGCACTCGATGAGATGCTACATCAATCTGGTTATTTTTTGTTCCACAGGATGTATTTAATATACTTCATTAAAACAAATTCCAAATTGTCTGAAACTTGTCAGATAAAAATGGATAGAACATCCATTTCTAGGTTGTGTGGTTGACACTATTCCAACACCATTCTTATTAGCTACAGGTCTGACAGCAACATCCCAATTTAGTTTAAGCCAATTTGTTGGTGGAGCTTCCCATTGTATAACCATCTATTGATTTGAGGAAAATACTGTTTTATTAGACTGTTGGGTTGCTTCTTTGAAATCTTTATATGGCTGTCTAGCTCGATTGAAAAGGGCAGAGGGATGCAAAAAACTACCTTCAAATACTTCCTAAACCATAAGTTTCTTACTATTTCTGCAAACAAAGCTATTTCCTTCTGATAAACTCTTAAGTATTTGCATAAATATATTTCCAAAATCATCATTTGTGATAGAGGCTTTCCGGATTTTCCTACTGCATAGCATCTAAACATCTTGTGTAGATGGAAATGTCCATAGAAGATGGCCTGGAGTTTCCTCTATTTTCCTGCATATTGGACAACCAGAATCTCTGAGAATTTTCCTCTTGTATAAGTTCATTTTAGTAGGCAAAGCATCTGAACAAGCACGCGATATGAACACTTTAACAACACTAGTGGTGTGCATCTTCTAGATTTCTTTCCAAAGTTCACTATGAGCACCTTTTACTGAGATTCCCTTGTGTTGACTTGTTGTTGCTGTTTGTGTTAATAATAAGCACCTTTTACAGAGAATCAACCATTACGAGTAGCCTTCCAAACCAATTTATCCTCACAAGATGTTACACTAACAGGTACTTTAAGATTTCCACAATATCATCCTCAATAAAGATCTCTTTGAGTGGATTTCCACCATCCAGTTTGTTGATCTATTAAGTTTGCCACAACTGTAGAAGCTGCATCAATTTCATTGGTGAATCGATTCTGCTTGGTCTTGCCCTTGGCATTCATTTATCTTGCCATATATGTATCTTTTTCTCATCCCCAGCACGCTATATTAGACCTTCCTTAGTGATATTAATAGCAGAACTGATGCTTCTCCAATTGAAAGAAGGTCTTGACCCTAATTGAGCTTGAAGAATAGAACTAGGGAAGTATTTGGCTTTGTAGATTTTGGCAGTTAGAGAATTTGGATTGATCAGCATCCTCCAAACTTGTTTGTCTAGTAGAGCTAAGTTGAAACTTACTACTAAATTCCTAAAACCAAGACCACCATTTGTTTTACCATAACTTGTATAATTCTAACTTTTCTAGTGTAGTTTGGAGTTGTTATCTTGAGATCCCCACCAGAAGTCTGACATTATGTTGTTAAGCTTTTTGCACAATACATTTTGTAGTAAAAAAACACTAATGGTATATGTAAGAATGGTTTGGATATCAGCCTTGATCAATATTTTTTTCCCAGCTTGTGAGAGAAACTTAATTTTCCATTTTTCAACTCTTTTACTCCCCCCTTTTCAATAATTCCTTGAAAAGCTGTCATTTTTTATCTACCAATGAGATATGGAAGGCCTAAGTATTTCTCCATATTTGAAAAAGCTCATAAACCAGCAACTTGCATGATATATCACCTTGTTTATTGCCTAGTGTTCCTATATGTTATTATATTATGTATGGTAGTAATACTATCATGTTTACATATACTAAACTATTATTCTATTTATATTATAGTATAAGTATATTATTTTAAAAATATTAGCTCATACTAGTACATTATTGAATTTAACTATAAAAGTTCTATATTAGTATATATGATCGATTTCGAACAATATGTACAATATCGGATTTCGAATCAGAGTTAGAGGGGTAAAATCGGAATTGGAGTCGGTGTCTATCCGGTGACACCTCCAACTACGACTGAAAAATTAAAAATAAATCCAACTCCGACTATCGGTGCTTCGATTCCGACGGTGCGGAGTTGGATTGTAATGACATCAATGACTGGGTTATGGAAATTCTCAATCCTAACAAATAATCTGAATCTTATAACAAAAGAAATTCATCAATTTCAATTGTTTGTTGTTCTTGCTATGGATAATCTTTGATTATTGGGAAATTAGATCATTCATGAGTCCACCAATTTATCTCTAGAACCCGTAGATCTTATAAAGACCATATCAATGTTTGGGACTGGGAACTTTTAAACAGCAACCCCATCTTATCTCTCATCACCAGAATACTTCTCAATCTTTTTGATACGGCAGCAAGGTCAAGTGGTAGTACTGCAACAACAATTCATCGAGCACATGATCATTCCTTAACATTTGTAGCAACAAATTTTATAAGCAGCACCAATTCGAGCTAAGGAGAAGCCATGGCAACATTCGTAGGAGTTCAAACTCTTTCTTAACACCTTAGAAAGATCATCATTGAAGCGGATCCTCTAGTAATCATCAAAGCTATAGAGTAGCCTAAAAAAGCATTAGATTGGACAATAGAAGGAATAGTCAGAGATACAAGATTCCTACTCCATGAATTTGAAAGCTGGATGGCAGTTACAATACATTGATCCCATAATCGATGCACGCATTCTCTTGGGCAATGGGCACCTTCTAGCAACTTGTATAGAAGCATCCCTCTAAGAAAATTTACATAGTGCCTATTGGATTTCATAGTGACAACATGACCTTCCTTATTTAACTTTCCTAATATGTATATATATACTTCCTTACTTAGACAGATCATGTTCCTTACTTAGACAGATTATGTAAATAGCCCTCGTTTCCTTTTGTAGACAAATTTGAATGCTGTAAATTTGGGTTGATTCTAGCCTTGTATCACGCACACTTGTGCATATATAATGAAAGGAAATCCTCAAAAAGGAGGCTTTCAATCGAATTTGACAAGGTTTCAGAGCCAAACCTTAGAAATATTTCTGGTTCTTCCTCATGGGAATTGTTTTTCGTTGGTGGACACTAGTGCTACCATTGTTGGCAATGTCTGTGCGAATTGTGGCCTTCGATGTCACACGCTCCAGAGAAGATTCTAGAATCAAGAAGAGGAGAGAGAGAATAGAGAGAGAATGTAGAGAAGAGAGGAAGTATCCAATTTGTATTTGTATTCTTCAATCCTTCAAATGTACATACTGAGTTCCCTTTTATAGACTTGTATTCTGATGTATCTACTGGGCCCATAATGGGCTTACATGCTTATTGATTAGTCCGGCCCTACATGCTTATTGATTAGTCCACTCTAATTCGTAAGGCCAGTGTAACTAGGCCCGGTCTAGGCACTTAAGCCTCTGAGTCAAATCCTTCTTCACTCTGAATGTCTCTGAGTCCTAGACTCCCATTGCCTTTCGCATGCTTTGCCCTAGCCTGTGACATTACCCTCATCCTCAAAACACCTTACCCACATGGTGTGGAAACGCCGCCGCCAACGAGTGAAACTCCTCCCATGTGGCATCCTCGCCGGTCTGACCTTGCTATCTGATCAACACGTCGACAACAGCCCGATTGTTAGGCTTCCGAAGTCTTCGATTGAGAATCTCCGCTAGTTTTGGCTTGATGAGGCCCACTGCATCTACAGGAGGTAACTGGGGAAGAACCATCACAGAGGAGCCCAACTTGCGCTTCAGTTGAGACACGTGAAATACTGTATGGACTTGAGATGAAGCTGGAAGTTCCAATCGATACGCCACTGTACCAATCTTATAGAGTACTCGAAAAGGTTCGTTAAATCTTGTAGCCAGCTTCAAGGACCGACGCTGAGCCACCAAAGATTGTCTGTAAGGATGCAATCTAAGCTAAACAAAATCCCATTTAGAAAAATTTTGCTCCTTCCGTTTAAGATCCGCAAACTTCTTCATTCGATTTTGGGCTCGATGTAGGTTATCTTTCAACAAACGGAGCATCTGATCTCGATCCAGTAGTTGTTGATCAACTTCAGCCACCCGAGTGGTCCCTGGCATATAAGACACAAGCCGTGGAGGTGGAATCCCATACAAAGCTTGGAATGGAGACAACTTTGTGGATGAATGCACTGAGGTATTATACCAATATTCTGCTAGTGATATCCATTGCACCCAATCTTTTGGTTGATCCCCAACAAAACATCTCAAATAATTTTCCAATGCTTTGTTCACAGCCTCAGACTGCCCATTTGTTTGTAGATGATAGGCAGTGCTGTGACATAACTGTACATCATGGAGCTTAAAAAGCTCCCTTTAAATTGTGCTAGTGAACACAGGGTCCCTATCTGAAACGATAGACTTAGGAAAGCCATGTAACCTTAATATATTCTGTAAGAACAATTGTGCAATTATCTTAGCTGTGTAAGGATGAGATAGAGACACAAAATGGTTGTATTTAGTTAGTCTATCAACCACCACCCACAAAACCGAGTGACCTTTAGAAACTGGCAGACCCTCAATAAAATCCATCGAGATATCTGTCCAAGGAAAATCTGGAATAGGCAAGGGTTGTAACAGCCCATTAGGTAAAGCTTGTTCCACTTTGATCCTTTGACAAATATCAAAACTTTTCACAAACTCCTTAACAGCCTTCTTGAGCCCTGTCCAAAAAAAAGTTCTCCTCACTCGGTACAGTGTTTTATCCACACAAAATGTCCCCCTTCTGCATTGCTATGAAGCAATTGCAGAATCTTCTCAATGAACATAGGATCCTTGGGTAGGTAAAGTCTATCTTTATAGAATAGGAAGTCTCCTCTCACAGAAAACTTAGAGGAAGAGACTTGAATTTCAGTCACCTTTTTCAACAACTCCTGTAAATCCTTGTCTTTAAAATAGCTCTGCTTAAGTTTAGCAACCCAACTCATAGTAGGAAATGAAATAAGAAACAAGGAAATTGATTCTTCACATTGCCTTGAGAGTGCATCTGCCACTCTATTATCCACTCCTTTCTTATATTCCACAATAAAATCATAGCCTAAAAGTTTAGTTATCCACCTTTGTTGCATAGGTTTACCTACCCTTTGCTCCAAAAGGTACTTTAGGCTTTGATGATCAGTCTTAGTAACAAAGGACTGACCCAATAGATAAGGCCTCCATCTCTGAATTGTTGACACTAGGGCAAGCAATTCCTTCTCATAGGTAGATAGAGCTAGAGCTCTCCCCTTCAAGGCTTGGCTGTAAAATGCCACAGGTTTGGCTTCCTGCATCAGAACAGCCCTAATCCCTATACCCGAAGCATTGCACTCGATAACAAACCCCTTAGAAAAATTAGGAAGGGCCAAAATTGGTGGTTGAGTCACTACCACCTTCAATTTCTCAAAGGCCTCTTGTGCTTCAGGTGATCATGCAAAACTGTTTTTCTTGAGTAAGGTTGTAAGAGGAGCAGCAGTACTCCCATACCCTCTAATAAATTTCCTGTAATAACCAGTTAACCCCAAAAAGCCTCTTAAAGACTTAATGGAAATAGGAGCTGGCCAATCAACCATAGCTTGTAGCTTAGCTGGATCTGCCCCTACACCATTCATAGACACCAAGTGTCCCAAATAATCCACCTCAGCACAACCAAATCTGCACTTACTCATCTTGGCAAATAACTGGTTTTCCTTCAAAATATCCAGTGTAATCTTCAAATGCTGCACATGCTCAGCCTCAGTTTTACTATACACTAGAATATCATCAAAAAATACTAGAATAAACTTCCTCAAATAGGGCTTAAAAACCTAATTCATCAAGGACTGAAATGTAGAGGGAGCATTAGTCAAGCCAAATGGCACGACTAAAAATTCATAATGACCCTCATGAGTCCTAAAAGTTGTTTTAGGGATATCTTCATCCCTTACTCGAATCTGGTGGTAACCTGATCATAAATCCAGTTTAGAATAAATTTTTGACCCACACAATTCATTAAGTAATTCCTCCACAGTCGGGATAGGAAACTTATCTTTTATCGTCTCGTTATTCAAAGCACAGTAATCAATGCACATTCTCCAGCTCTCGTTAGCTTTTCTCACCAGTAAAACTGGAGATGAATAAGGACTTTGGCTTGACCGTATCACCCCATTCTGCAGCAATTCCTTGATAATTTTTTCAATTTCCTATTTCTGAAAATATGGATAACGATAAGGTTTAACTGATACAGCCTTTGACTCAGGTTTAAGATGGATAGAATGATCATGGGATCTATTTGGGGGCAACGCTTTAGGCTCAGCAAAAATCTCCTTGTAATCAGACAAAAGCTCTTGAATCACATGAGAGGGCTTTACCATTTCGATTTGCCCTTCCGTCAATTGCAAGACTACTCCTTTATTCTCCAATTTTCCCAGCTTAAAACTTGAAGCCTCTTCCACTAAATTGGACTGCTCCAGTCCCTTCAACACAATCTGTTTGCCCAAGTGGAAAAATTACATAGTCAATTCCTCAAAATTCTACAGTATATTGCCCAATGTTTGCAGCCATTGTATTCCCAAAACAACATCACAGCCAGCCAATACTAAAACAAATGCATCCATAGTGAACATTGTTCCTTCTATTAACATAGGAACTGCAGTACAACTTCCTTCACTTACAATCTACTCTCCATTAGCAACCTTCACCTTCACTTTATCATCTTTATTCAACTTAAATTGCACCTTATCCACCATTGATGGATCCACAAAGTTGTGAGTGCTACCAGTGTCAATTAAGATCACCACCCAATTTTTACCAGTTCGATCCTTAATTCTCATTGTTTTAGGCCCTACATCACTTGTAATAGCATTTAGAGATATTTCAGGTTTTCCTTCATTCTCCCTGATACACACAAAATTATTTTCTTCTTTCTCTTCAGCATTTAGAACTTCAGGGAATTCATCCACCACTTCTTCAATCAAGAACAACTTTGGAGTACTACACTTATGGTTAGGAATCCAATTTGATTCACAATAGTAACAAAGACCCTTTTCTCTCCTGTCTCTCATATGAGACTGAGAGATTTTCTGGACTGGTACACTAGCTACTCCAGAATTCCTGCTGCTGTTGTCAAGAACAAGATTCTTACTCGTGTCAGTACCAGAACCCCAAGCCCCTCTGACTCCACTATTAGAGCTAAAACTCCCATTATACCTTGAGAATTTTTTACTGACTTGTACATGTTCCTCTTGTATCTTTGCTAGACCATAGGCAGTCAAAAGTGATGTAGGACTGAACATCCTAACTGTTAATCTTATTTCATCTTTAAGACCACTCAAGAAACAACTTAGTTTGTAACTTTCTGACAGTCCTCTCAACCGATTAGACAAAGCCTCAAACTTCTCTTTATAATCCTCCACTGAATCTGTTTGTCTTAGCCTTGTCAAGGCCTCCATAGGATCATCGTAAGAGTTAGCTCTAAACCTCATTAACAGGGCTTTAACAAATACATCCCAATCTGTCAAGAAACCATATTCCTCCAGATCTTGAAACCAGATGAGGGCCCTGCCTTCCATATGAAAGGATACTAAAGACAATTTTTGTTGAGGTATTGTATTGTGGTAAGCAAAGAAATGATTAACTTTGTACAACGATCCTACTGGATCCTCTCCATTGAAGGAAGGAAAATCGAGCTTCACATACCTGGTATGACTTCCATGAACAACTTCTAATTTTGATGATCTCCACTGTGATTTTCTGTTGTAGATGAGTCACCATTTTTGTCGTGATTGACTTTCTGTATTTCTGTAGTCAATCCTTTCAATTCACGACTAAGGACTTCAAAGTTGTCTGCTGAGTGTCGAAAGAACGTTTCAAAGATCCAACCTCCATTTCCAAAGCTTTCTGATGAGATTCAGTAGCTTTCTGATGAGATTCAGTAGCTTTCTTGAATGTAGAAAATGAATCTTGAAGCTGATTCAAGCGTGTACCTTCTGCCATTTTGAAGAAAGTGAGACTGATCGACAATCTCTGATACCAACTATCACACACCCCAGAGAAGATTCTAGAATCAAGAAGAAGAGAGAGTGAATAGAGAGAATTTAGAGAAGAGAGGAAGTATCCAATTTGTATTTGTATTCTTCAATGCTTCAAATGTACATACTGAGTTCCCTTTTATAGACTTGAATTTTGATGTATCTACTGGACCCATAATGGGCTTACATGCTTATTGATTAGTCTGGCCCTACATGCTTATTGATTAGTCCACTCTAATTCGTAAGGCCTGTGTAACTAGGCCCGGTCCATGCACATAAGCCTCTGAGTCAAATCCTTCTTCACTCTGAATGTCTCCAAGTCCCAGACTCCCATTGCCTTCCGCATTCTTTGCCCTAGCCTGTGACATTCGATTTTGCTAGGCTATGTTATTTCTTGGCTTTCGGTAGGTTCTGTGAAGGATTTAAGGTTTACGAAAATTTCTATGGTGGATTTGTGGCTTTCGACAGTCTCTGTGAAGGATTTGGGCATCTCGACAGTTTTTGTGAGTTGTTTTGGTTCGCGATGCTTTTTGTTCTTTTGGTTTGTGACAGTTCTCTTTTTTGGTTCTTGGCATTCCAATTTCTAGTGTTGCGTAGATACGTGAGGTATTCTTCTTGGCTTTTTTTTTTTAAGAGCATACTGTCTTCATACTCTTTTGCTGTGAAATTCATGGGTAATAATTATTCTGTCTGAGAATTTCAATTTCACTTATTTGTCTTGGGAAAAGAATTATGAGGTCATATAGACGGTAGTGATCCTGCTCCAATTGAGCTTTCTAAATTGGCTTAGTGGAAAATCAAATATGCTAGGGTGATGACATGGATTTTAGGCTCTATTGATCCTCTTATTATTCTTAATCTGAGGCCATATAAGATTGCTAAAAATATGTGGGAATACTTAAGGAAAGTGTATACTCAAGACAATTCTCCGGCATTTTCAGTTGGAGTACGAGATCACTAGTTATAGTCAGGCCGATCTCTCCATTCAAGATTATTTTTTTGGGTTTAATAATATATGAGGACAATTTATTGACATGATTGTAAAGGATGTGTCTCACTTACTGTCTGCAACCATTCACTTGTGTGATAATAAGAAGTTTTGGCGTGATATAGCTTGGAAAAACTCCGATATTTAAGTCAGTAAATGCCACAAACAATTTAGAATTCTAAAAAGAGTTTTTCGGTGTGGATCATAACCGAACTAATCACGTATCTATATGAAATCTCTATCTTCCTGTAAAAGGTGTTGCATGGGGTGTATGACTTTGTTGGACCTTGGACTCTCTAGTTCCCTTCGGTTAACCAGGAGCCTTTTATATTAGACTCCCTTCGTATTTGGGCTTTTAACTCAGAATGGGCCCTCAACTAAAATAGGTCCTCTAGCTACCCTACTAATTCTCTTCGTCCAATGACATAGAGAATTCATGTTGATAAATCTTGCTGCCTCATAAGTATCATGAACCTCGTTATGGGCCCTCCCCCCAACACTTTTTTCTTTCTCCAGCCCTATTTTGTTTTAATGACTCACTACGGGCTTGCGTAGGGCGTATGGTGCATAGGAAAGCAAATGGCTATTTGGGACAGACCCAACCCATTTATGAACTATTGAGTTCTCGTTGGTTTTTCATATTCCTCTTCCTGCACCATTTCATTTTTCCAAAAATTGAGGAGCCCTTATGATTTCCTACTAATGTGGCGAAAGGGGAGGGGGTTTTCGTATGACGGTTTCTCTTTAGCTTTAGTGTCAGGCCATAATGTCCACGGCTGCTGGTGGTCCATATTCGCCTACCTTTAAATACCAATTCTCTATTTTCTTCATTCCTCTCTTTGCTTATTCTCCTCCTTGTGCCTTTCTTGCCCGTACTTCCTTTCCTGTTCCTGTTTCTTGTCCATCCTTTCTTCTTTGTCTTCGTGCATATTTTCCCTTTCAATTTCAATGGTTGAACAAGGTGATACCTCTGTACAAACCTTCAACGTCCAAGAGGGTACGACCTTTGACGGGCATGGGTGGCATTTTGCCCTCCGAGAGAAGCATCTTCCCTCAATTCTGGAGGAATATCGCATCCCTAAGGAGGCGGTGATGGAGGTTCCCCCATTGGGATGTTGTGATGATGAGGGTTTTGCAGGCAAGGTTACTTTGACCACGTCCCTAATGACCCATGGATTGAGACTTCCCTTATGTCGCCCCTTCACAATATCTAATTTACTCCAAATAGCACCCGCCCAGCTCCCTTTTGCCTTGAGGACTTATCTCTGCTCACATATTGTCTTCCGCCTGGTTTTGGAGCCTCTCGGGGATGTTTACCCCGCCCTGACTGCCCTAGAGTTTTTGAACTATGTGAGATCCGTTACCAAGGGCAATGTTGTCGGCTTTCGCAAGAAGGATAAAGGGCAGGCTTTGGCCCAATTTGAGAATCGGTATTCTAGTGCTAAAGCTTTGAATTCTAGGTTTTTCTTTATCTCTGGCCTGGGCTTAGACTTTCCCGCCCAAGAGATCCTTTTCCAAGATTTTCTAGTTAGGGCGATTTGGCGCCCTCTTCCTAACTAGAAGAGTTTGTGGGCAACCATGCCGCCTTTGTCATGTCATGAACTGTCCCGAATTGAGATTGTCCACTCTTGGGCTGTGACCCACCCTGAAGATCTGGGGATTGATTTCTTGTTGATGCCAGATTATATTGACCGTTTTTTATGTCCCCCAACTGCTCCCATGTTCAGGGGCCTTCGTTTATGATTTCGGATGTAATCCCTGCTCTTTTACGAAAACCCTCAAAGAAAAATAAGGAGAATAGCCATTCTGAGCAAGGGAAGAAAGAGAAGAAGAAGAAAAGGTTCGAGAAGAAAGAAGGCTAGGAGAAGAGGGAGGTGAGGAGCAAGAAAAAGAAAGAGGATAAGAGCCAGAGAAAAAGAGCTCGTTCTGAAGGCTCTCCTCCCTCATTGCCTCCACAAAAGAAAACCCTGGCGCCTTCGGAGGGCGTCAAGGCCCAGACACCCACATTGCCAGAAGCTTTGGCACCTTTGGAGGGTGCCCAAATTCATACGCCTATGCGGTAGTTGGAGGAAACTGTTGTACCTTCAAGGGGTGGTCAGGCTCAACCGCCCACCCCGCCAGTTATTGCCGCCCTTCCATCACCTTGTGGCTCATTTGAGATGCCATGTTCTTCTGGCCTGTGAGATGCTGAAAGTTGGGCCAGCATGGCTCTTTTTTATTTGGCGGCCATCTTTTAGGTCGAGCCACCCTTGCTAGCAAGCCCACTGGCTGCCGCCCTTATACTTGAATTTCCAGTGGTTGAAGGTCGAGTGAGGGGAGGTGAGCTGGATGCTGAGGTTGTGGATGCTACAGTACTGCACTACAGTAACTCAGCTACAATACCTCTTTAAACCCTAGTTCTTAAAAAGTAACTTTCCAAATAAGCCCTTGGCTAAAATACAAGGCCTTTCCAAAAATCCTAGTTCATAAGAAATAAGACATATGTAGACCAAACATTCTCAAACCCACTTATTCTAAATTAATAAAATAAACCGTTTAACAAATTGAAAGTCTTTAATAACATTAGGCCCAAACAATAACTCTAAGTCATGTCTTCTACATTTTGTATCAAGTGGATCAAAACTGGTTCTCCTTCTTTTAAGCCCATCTTGAGTGTTGGGCTCTTGCTAGCTTCATCTCAAGTGGATTGCACCAATCCTTACATTACTTCCTTGGTCTTTTTGGCTCTTGACCTGGTAATTAGCCCATCTGAAACTTGCAAAGGATCTTTAAGACTAGACCCACCTTAGTTCATATCATTCCCCTTTTCCTAAAAAATATTCAACCTCGAATCTTCACCTACATCGAAAGGAGAAAGATCAGAAATATTGAAAGTAGTAGAAACATTATACTCACCTGGAAGGTCCACTTTATATGTATTGTTATTAATTTTCTCCAGAATTTGGAAAGGTCCATCTACTCGAGGATGCAACTTAGTCCTTCTATGGGCTGGGAATCTTTCTTTGCGTATGTGAACCCAAACCCCATCTGCTAATTCAAAGATGACACGCCTTCGCCCTTTATTGGCTTGGGAAGCAACCCTTTCATTTTTTTGGGTAATTTGAAGTCGAACCCTCTCATGAAGTGACTTTAGCAACTCCACCTTCTTCTGTCCATCCAAGCTACTCCTGCCATCAACAGGTAAAGGCATCAAATCTAAAGGAGGAAGTAGATTAAAACCATAAACAATTTCAAAAGAAGAATAAGAAATAGTAGTATGCATGGTCCTATTATATGCAAACTCTAATGAGGACAAATGATACTCCCGCAAACGTTCATGCAACAAGTTAATGAATGAAAAATGATATTCCCACAAACGTTCATAAAACACATCTAAAGTTTTCTTTAGACCAAAATGATCGCTCCAATTATATACAAACTCAATGAATGGCAAGCAACACTCCCACAAACGTTCATGCAATACGTTAATGAATGGTAAATAACACTCTACAAATGTTCATGAAACACATCTAAAGTTTTCCTTACCCCAAAATAACCACTCCAATTATATGCAAACTCAATAAATGGCAAGCAATACTCCTACAAACGTTCATGCAACACATTAATGAATGACAAATGATACTCCCACAAACGTTCATGCAACACGTCTAAAGTCTTCCTTACATCAAAGTTACCCAACAAACCATCATGTCTATTACACACAAGTAACTTATGCATAAAACTAGTAGGCACACAAAGTCTATTATCTCTAAACAAGTACCAATCTAGTTTATAGAACCAAAGATGCTTTCTCACATGTTCCACACACACTAGCAAAGTCATTGTCATTATCATGCAATTTCTTCTCATATTCAAATCTTAATAATTTTGCATTTAAAATAAAGATAAGGATATACCTTCTTGCTAATGCATTAACCATAAAATTTTCCTCACCATGTGTGTATTTGATTACATGAGGAAAAGTCTCAATACAGTCCTCCCACTTAGCATCCATTCTAGTCAATAACTTACATTGTCTCTTCAAATGTGTCAAGGACTCATGTTCTTCAAAGAAAGGTCATGTAGGAATTTTCGCACCTGGCACAAAATCAATGTAGTGCTCTATCTACCTAATAGATGGCAATCCACTAAACACACTGCTAGGAAACACGACCTCATATCCTTGCAACAAAGAGACAACGACACTAGGCAAAGATATATCAAGTTCGTTAGTATTAAGACTTGCCTTAGTATAAAAACTTACTTTTCTNTTTTTTTTTTTTTTTTTTTTTTTTTTTTTTTTTTTTTTTTTTTTTTTTTTTTTTTTTTTCTGTCACTTTCTTTTTCTTCATTTTTTTTGAACTCTCAACCTCATAATTGTTTTTCAACTCATTCTCTCTTTTTCTTGATGTCTCACTCTCAGCCTCATCTTTTTTTCTCTCTCATTTCTCTTTCTCTCTCTCCTCTTTTAGCCTCACTATTTTTTTTTTCAATCTCACATTCACTCTTGACTTTTAGCTTAATCTCACTTTCATTCTTGTTTTTTTAGCTCAATCTCTTATTCACTTTTTCTTTTTTGATCACTCTCACTCTCACTCTTTCTTTTTTGATCACTCTCATTTTCACTCTCTTTTTTGAGCAACCTCACTTTTAAATTTCAGTTGGTCTCCATGGACTTGTGTTGCAGTTAAAGGAGCAAGTTTGATTGTTTTTCCATCATTTTCAAAACTGTATATGTTCCTTAACCCATCATGGATCACCTTCCTATCAAACTACCACGGCTTCCCCAACAAAATATACAATTATTTTTTAACTCATTCTCTCTTTTTCTTGAGATCCCAGTCTCACCCTCATATTTTTTTTCTCTCTCTCTCTCTCCTTTTCGGCCTCACTATTTCTTTTTTTCTCAAGCTCACATTCACTCTTGATTTTTAGCTCAATCTCACTTTCACTCTTGCTTTTTAGCTCAATCTCTTTTTCACTTTTTCTTTTTTGATCATTCTCATTTTCACTCTCTATTTTTTGAGTAACCTCACTTTTCAGTTTCAATTGGTCCCCATGGACCTGTGTTGGAGTTAAAAGAGCAAGTTCAATTGTTTTTCCATCCTTTTCAAAACTGTACATGTTCCTTAACCCATCATAGATCACCTTCCTATCATACTGGCACGGCTTCCCCAATAAAATATGGCCAGCATGCATAGGCATAACATCACAAAGCACCACATCCTGGTTTTTTCCAATTGAAAGAGAAACTAGCACTTGCTTATTTACCCTAATCTCCCCACAATCACTCAACCACTGCAACTTGTATGGTCTATGGTGTTTCAAGGTAGGTAAACTCAATTTCTCAACTAAAGTAGTACTAGCCAAATTAATCCAACTCTTCCCATCAATGATCATACTAAATACCTTGTTGTTGATGTGGCATCTAATCTGAAAAATGTTATCTTTCTGCTGCTTTGTTCATCTATCCTAATTTGTGGCAACAAGAGACTCACTATACTCTTCATTTTTATACTCATGTTCAATACTAGACTCACGTCGCCTCCTATCTCTTCTACCCTGTAGATTTCTAATTACCACTTCTTGATGATCCATCCTATCCCTCATTTCACCCAACACCAAATTCAACCGCTCAAATTGTTGTTGCATGGCTTGCATCACAAATGATGATCTATTTGCCATCCCCTTTGGTGATGAGTCACTCCTATGAGACATGGTAATGTGCTGCACAAAAAGAATGTTAGTAGAAAATCTCACACACTCCCTTACGTGTTTACACTCGAATAATGGCACCCCACTCATGTTTTACTCTTAATTGGCTTTTTTCCGATAATAGTCTCACACACTCTTGCCTTTTACCTCAATAGTTTTTCCATTCAAGCTCTTTAAGAACTAGTTAAAATAAAGACAATACAACCTTGTATTATTCCGATCAGTAATATAGATCCAAGAAACAAGGAAGGCATAAAATAGCATGAGACTCCAGGAATTTATACAAGGAAAATAGTAATTATAAAACAATATACCAAATAGAAAGATGTATTTAGCCTATTTGATGATAAAACTCAATCAACAAATGTCTTTCTTTCTCTTTGTTGTAACTAGGTACCTTTGAATATGCTACCTCTTTTTTTTTTTCTT
The DNA here is from genome assembly GCA_003123785.1 of Pterocarya stenoptera. Classification (NCBI taxonomy): domain Eukaryota; kingdom Viridiplantae; phylum Streptophyta; class Magnoliopsida; order Fagales; family Juglandaceae; genus Pterocarya; species Pterocarya stenoptera. Next base: position 202,986 of record QEOT01124270.1, on the reverse strand, counting down.
TTCTCTAACTCAATCACAAACATAAATATTCAATTGTGAAAATCAGGCAATTGAATTCAAACACACTAGAATTGATAATGAAGTATAAGAGAATCAATGGAACAACACGCCAAACAATTGACAAATTTAGAGATATAAGAAACCCTAAAATTTTCAAACCCTAGGTGAGACAAATTTTAGCCAAACCAAATACCCTAAGAATTTCGGCAGCTTATTTTTTGTCTTTGTTTTTTGTTTTTTTTTTGCAACCCTAGAACAATGAAAGCCATAGAATTAAATTTAAAGATGTAAGAATTAAAAGATAGAATCAGACCTGATTGGAAACCGAGCTCTGAATACCAAATGATATGAATCCACGGGAATGGAATTCCTTGAACTCACAATCAATTTGAGAACTCACCCAAGAAAGCTAAAATCAAATCAATGGATGGAGAATCTAGACCCGTTGAGAACTCATTTCAAGAACCTAGCTTATATTAAAATCTAAACTCGTTGAAAAACCTGTCTCAAGAACCCAGATTACAAGGAGGATCGCCACAAATGTTGTGATTTACCCTGATAAGTTCAAAAGTTTAATCAAGAATAAAAAAAGTAAAACTCAACTCACAATGAATAAATTCATCAAATTTCATAAAGTCCTTAAAATGAGGCTACAAAGAGTATTTAAACTAAAACCCAATTAAAACCCTAGCCAAAATAAAACCTCATCTTTCAAAAATGCCCTAGAGTGAATAGTGCTACGACTACAGTACCGCGCTATAGTAACTCGGCTATAGTAACTCTTTAAACCTTAGTTCCTAAAAAGTAACTTTCCAAATAAACCTTTGGCCAAAATACAAGGCCTTCCCAAAAACTATAGTTCATAAGAAATAAAATATATGTGACCATGCATCCTTAAACCCATTTATTCTAAACAAATTAAATAAATCATTTAACAAATTAAAAGCCTTCAATAATAATAGGTCCAAATAATAATTCTAAGTCATGTCTTCCACAGCTTGTACCAAGTGAATCAAAACTGGTTCTCCTTCTTTCAAGCTCATCTTGAGTGTTGAGCTCTTGCTAGTTTTATCCCAAGTGGATTGTACCAATCCTTGCATTGCTTCCTTGGTCTCTTGGCTCTTGATCTGGTAATTAGCCCATTTGGAACTTGCAAAGGATCTTTAAGATTAGGCCCACCTTAGTTCCCATTATTAGTCTTCCCTCCCAACTATATGCCTCGAGAGTCCGCCAGTGAGGGGGGTGAACTCCAACCTAAGGCTTGCAAAGGCTCCCTCGCTTGGGGTTGGTGGCGTTGCCAGTGGCGGCGCCTCCTCTACCTCCAAAAATGCCCAAGCTGAAGCCATTGCTCAGGTGACAAACCATTTGAAAGACTAGTTTTCCAAGGTATCATGCGACTTGTTTCCCATTTTTCTTTTTGTTGTGTTACCACGCAGTTCCTTACTTGGGTTGTTTCACTTTCCTTTGTAGGGTATTAATGATCTAGTGACATGAATCATGGCAGATCGCGCCTGCTTAGAGGAGGAGGTCAAGGAGCGGTGAAAGCTGTGCCACATCGCCAAACGTGCGTCTGAGAGGTGGCAGATGTACAAGGCTGAGCTGGACGCCCTGTTGGAGTAAAAGAAAGAGCTTGAAGTATTGCTAGAGCAGTCAGAGGGTTACTCCCATTTGCAGCAAGGCGACTTGGAGGTTCGCAAGGAAGAAGTCCTTCAGCTCTGTGAAGCTGCCCGCCTTGCCCAGGAGGCGAAAGTTAGGGATGACTTTTCCTTGAAACTCCTCCAATCTGAAAGGGACTTGGCGAGGTCCCAACTTTCTGAGGCTCAAAGGGACTTGGCCCGCCTTAACTCTGAGCTTCTTGCATGTAGCCAAGACTTAGACTTGTCTCGCAAGGAGCTAATTTGCTCATAGAAGCAAGGTCAAGAGCTAACATAGTAGATGGAGGCCTCCCTGGAGAAAATTTGCCTTACTGCCGTTAATCTCTCTAAGGCGCAGGGGGCTTTGGCAGAGTTTCAAGAACGCCATCAGAAGTACAAGAACGACCGCAGGGATTTAGACGAGGACCTTAGGAAGGTAAATTTGCTAGCTGTTGCCAAGGACCAGCATCTAGCCTAGAAGAAGGACGAGCTTGGCATTGCCCAGGCTGAGATTGAACGCATGCGTGGTCAGTTGGCGCACGCTCTTGCTACTAGGGATCAAGCCTTTGCTTATGGCTATGGTGCTGGCATCCTAAGGCTCAGGTCCCGCCTTATGATCGACCCTGTTACGGATCTTGCGGCTTTAGACCGGGGCTTATTCCTTCATGAAGAAAACAGTTGCGGCCGGGCTGACACGTTTGGGTGGATGAGATGCCTGACGCTTTTATAGGCGTACCCTCACTGCCGTCGCCTGCTGATGCTTCTTAGCTTCTTGGCCCCCTTACCTTGCTCTTGGAATTTTTGTACTTTTGCTCTTACTATATCTTCCTTTATTGTAAATAGAGGACATTGGTTTTTTGTTTTCCAAAATTTGTAATGGTGCATGTCTATTAAGTTCCGTGCTATATGTTTTTTATTCCGAGCTTTCTATTTTATTTGGGTTGCTTGTTCCTTTTCCTTTGGTCTTGTAAACTACTGGAGTTCTTGAGAGGGGTGGCGTGGTCTGATGACCTCTGCGCCCTTTTTACATGGCACCACAAGCTACTAAGGCTTGCTTTTGGTATTTAGGGATGGCATGGTCTGATAACCTCTGCGCCTTTTTTACATGGCATCACAAATTGCTAAGGCTTGCTCTTGGTGTCCACCTTGGTTACGCTTATATTTTATTGAGGATTTACTAACAAAAGGAAAAGCAACGAGTTGTGCGTGGTGACAGGGTAATGTAAATAGTCCCGGAATCATGAATATAAATGTAATAATATGGACATGGAGGAAACGAAATTAACATAAATGGAAATACTGTAAATGCTACGTTTAAAATTTCTTTAAGTGTTCTACATTCCATGGATGTGGTAGTTCCTTACCCTGGCTGTCTTTCAGTCCTTACTACTCAGACCTGTTGTTGGCTACTACTAGGTAAGGCGCTTCCCCCATTTTTCCTTCGTTTTGGGTAGTCACCTCGCTTTTCTTCAAGACCAAGTCTCCTACTTTAAAGGTCGTGGGCCTTACTCTCTTGTTGAAGTACTAATTTTCTTTAGCTTTTTCTTGCAACATTCTGGCTTCCGCTATATCCCTTTCTTCCTCTAACAAATCCTCCTCCATCTTCTTATCTTTTTGGGCGGCCGTGAAATAACACGTTCTGTAGCTTGGGAGCCTTACTTCGACTGGGGCTACGGCTTCACAACCATACGCAACGTGAATGTGGATTCTCCTTTGGAGTTTTTGCTGATGTTCTGTACGCCCAAAGCACCTCGGGCAGCTCCTCTGCCCATTCTCTCTTTTTTTCCGTGACCCTTTTCTTTAGAATTGAGAGTAATGGCTTGTTTGTTGCTTTTGCTTGACCTTTTGCTTGGGGGTGTCCTGGTGAGAACTACTTCACCTTAATCTTCAACTCCGTATACCATTCTTTGAAATGGTCGGAGTCAAACTGACGCCCGTTGTTTGTCACTATGCTTTGAGGGATCCCAACCTGCAAACAACGTTTTTCCACAGGAATTTTGTCACGGTTTTGCTTGTTATGGATGCTAGTGGTTCTGCCTTCGCCCACTTTGTGAAGTAATCCATAGTTGTAATCACGAATTTTACCCCACCTCTTCCTGGCAAGAAAGGTCCAACCAAGTCCACTCCTCATTGAGTAAAAGGCCAGGGCGTGGTCATGGAAGTTAACTCCTCTGGAGGGGCGTGCGGTACTGGGGCATATGCCTGGCATTCGGTGCACTTTTTACTGAATTCTCGAGTATCCCTCAATGCATTGGGTTAGTAGTATCTTGCTCTTACCGCCTTTCTTGCCAAAGTTCTCCCACCTGAATGGTTTCTACATATTCCTTCATGTATTTCTACCAAGACATATTGTGCCTCTTGTGTGATAATGCATCATAGTAGTGGGGCAAAGAAATCTCTTTTATAAAGGACTCTATCAATGAGTAGGAACCTCACTGCCTTCCTCCTTACCCTCCTTGCCTCTTCCTTCATTTCTGTTAGCTTTCCTTCATATAGGTACTTCACTACCTCGCTCGCCCATTCTGGGATGTTGGAACCCAGGGTGCCCACTTCGGCCTCAACGGCTGGGACCTCGATGACACTTCGTTCGACTCGCCATGGGAGTGGTGCCTCTTCCATTCTTGACGCTGTTCGTGCCAATTTGTCTGCCACTTCATTGTCCGCCCTTGGTATCTGGGTTATATTGAAATACAAGAGGAGGTTGCTTGCTTCCCAAACTGATTCACCATTATCTGTGAGTTTGACATGGCCTCTATATCGGTCGCCCCTACCTTGGTAGCTATAGAGAGTCCTGCCACGAGTGCTTCATATTCAGCTTTATTGTTTGTTACTTTGAAAGCCAGTGCTGCCATGTAGTACTGCTCTTGGTTGTCGAAGTTCACCAAATGTATTCCCAGGCCTCCGTCCGCCCGGTAGGATGAGCCATCTATGTAAAGTACCCATGACTTCCAACTGGGGCCGCCACGTCTTCTTGGGGGAAACTTGAGAACTCTGCCAGCCTTAACTGCTTTCTTGGCATGTATTCTAAGTCAAACTCGCTTAGTTCCATCGACCATCCTATCAATCTCCTCTTGCTGTTTGGTTTCCTTAGGATTTTTGCTAATGGGGCTTCCGTAAGCACCCTTATTGTGTGGGCTTGAAGGTATGGACAGAGTTTTCTGGCCGCCGTTATTAGGGCAAAGGCTAGCATCTCAATCTGAGGGTACCTTACTTCTGCTCCATTTGAGAGCCTGACTTATGTGGTACATGGAATGCTGGGCAGTCCCCTCCTCTTTCACTAGGACGACGGACATAGCATATGGGGAAATTGCTAAGTATGCACAAAGCACATCGCCTCATCACACTCTTCATTCCAAGGATGCACCTTGCGTAGTACCATGAAAAAGGGGAGATATTTGTCTATTGACCGGGCTATGAACCTCCCCAGGGTGGCTACTCTGCCTACCAACCTCCGGGTTTCGTTAAGATTTCTTGGCAGTTTCATGTTGAGTATAGCTGCTATCTTCTCTGGAGAAGCTTAAATTCCTCTGATGAATCCCAAGAATTTTCCCGACTTTACTCCAAAAGCACATTTTGCAGGGTTCAGCCTTATCTTGTAATGGCACAAAATCCTGAACGCCAATTTCAAGTCGTCAAGATGCCGGGCTGGCTCCTTACTTTTTATCAACAGATCGTCCACGTAAACCTCCATAGATATCCCAATCTGTTCTTTAAACATCCGATTGACCAGTCTCTGGTAGGTTGCTCCTGTATTCTTCAACCTAAATGGCATGACCTGGTAGCAATACAGCCCACGGTCTGTTATGGAAGAAGTTTTTTCCTCGTCTGACCCGTGTATCCGTATTTGGTTGTATCCTGAGTAAGCATCCATGAAGCTCAACATGCGGTGCCCTGCCATCGCATCCACAATTATGTCGATGCGTGCTAAAGGGAAACTATCTTTTGGACAACCTTTATTCAGATCGGTGAAATCTATGCACATTCTGCACTTTCCATTTGCTTTCTTTACCATGACCATGTTGGACAACCACTCTGGATAGCAAGCCTCTTTGATGAAATCGGCAGCGAGCAAACTCTCTACCTCCCCATTAATGGCAGCGTATTTCTCTGCGCTGAACGACCTTCTTTTCTGGCATACTATTTTGTGCGCGGGGTCCACGCCCAAGCAGTGTTCAATGATGTCATTATCTATGCCAGAAATTTCCTCGTGGCTCCATGCGAAGACATCCCTATGTTCAATCAACAACTGCTTCAGGGCTTCTCTGTCTGCTGACGGAACATGGGTCCTGATGCGTGTAGTAGTCCCAGGGTGGTCTGGGTGTAATGTCATGAGCTCCAATGGTTCGTTGACTTCGGCATGCTACTGATTCTGTTTGTCCCTAACTTCTACATCTTCCTCTAAGGTCATTGCCAGAGATGGAGGAAGAGAGGGTGCCAGTGCCTCGTTCTGTTCTGTTATAACACAAACCTTGTTTTGGCCTTTTCTTAATTCTTGCACGTAGTACTTCCGTGCCAAAGCTTGCTCACCTTGCGACTCCCTCATCCCGTTATCAGTTGGGAACTTCATCTTGAGGTGGTATATGGATGTCACCGCCTTGAGATGGTTGAGTGTCGGTCTCCATGGTATGACGTTATAGGAAGAGCGAGTTTTTATTACCAAGAAATCGGTCATGGTGGTCGCCGTCAATGTCCCAGACCCAATGGTCACCGGAAGGGTGATAGCTCCAATGGGCTAGATCGTGTCTCCAGAGAAACCTTTCAGTGGTGTCGGGGAGTGCTTTAGCCTATTGACATATATCCATTTTGACGAATGCTTCCCAAAATAATATATCGGCTGAACTTCCGTTGTCGATGAGTACCTGCCTGGTCGTGTAGTTGGCTATCACAAGAGTGATTACCAAAGCATCATCGTGCGGGTACAATACTCCTTCACAATCTGCTTCCCCAAAAGAGATTACCATCTGATCAACACCAAGCCTTTGTTGCTTGGGAGCTCTATCGCTACATACACCTCTTCATATCTTGCCTTTGTACATAAGCCTTCCTGCTAGATGAGGACACACCGCTTGCTGCAAACCCTCATGCTATTGTTCAAATTTATCCTATCGGCGCCCTGTTCCCGTCACCTCTTGTGGGTGCCCTATTTCCATCATTTTGGCGGCCACCCACTCTGCGGCGTTGCTCAGGACTAATACTCCTCCTAGTTTATTTTCTAGTTTCCTGGCACCTTTTGGGTTTTGAACGTTCTGCAATAATTTGTTCTAATTCTCCTGTTCCTGCTAGCTCAGCTACTCTCTTCTTCATGGTCGTGCAGTCTTCGATCCAGTGGGATCCAATCTGGTGGTATTTACAGTAGCGACCGCCTATCTTGGGCTCACACCATTCCTCCCTGTCTTTCTCGTCCTCCCATACGTTCAAATTGTTATGTATCAGCCTAAGATTCTAATCTGGCCGTTTTTCTTGCCTCTTCTCTTGCCGACTTGCACCGGCTTTCCTGTCAACCTGCCTGCTCCTTCATTCAACCTTGCCATTTGTCTTCAGAGGATTCACCAAGGCCTGTAGAGTATCTTTAGCATTAATAAGGTCGTCTGCTCATCCATGAAATCACTGAGGGTGGAAAGAGTTATTTTGGCCAGTTCTGCCATAAAGGGACTCTGTGGCCATATCCCACCTAGGAGGGCGGCGAGGGTGATCTTTTCGTCTTGGTCGTCTGTTGTTAAACATTCTTTGTTGAAGCGGATAAGGCAGTTCTTCAAGTTTTCATCTTCTCTCTACTTGACTGTTAGCAGGTAGGCGGCTGGCACCGGTGCCTCATGCTAGGCATAAACTGTGTTAGGAACCGTTTAGCCAACTCTCAAAACTGTCTATTGACCTTGGCCTGAGGGTCCCGAACCATTCTCTTGCTGATCCCCTTAAGGTCAAAGGGAAAGCCAGACATGTGATCTCACCTGGAAACCTGTGGAGCATGATGTGGGCCTTGAAATTCTCCAAATAGTCCACTGGATCCTTGGACCCATCATACATGTAGACCTGGGGTACCTTGAATTTTGGCAGGAGGGGCATGGCCATAATTCACTTGCTATACGGTAGATCTATTTGGTTTAGCAAGCATTCCATCAACGAAGATCCCCCTATCCTCTTCGCCATCTTTTCATATTTTTCTACTAATCCTTTTAACTCGTCATGCAATTTCTCCTTCTCTGTCTGCCCCAGGTTTGACTCCATATTGCATGGTTCCTTCCCCTCACCCTGGTCACTGTGAGCGGGTATGGTGGTATTGCTAGATTCGGCATTCTTTTGCCGAAAGTCATCGTTCTCCTTCTTCAGGACCTCCATGGCCTCCAACGCCTGCTTCAGTCTTTCCTCGGCTGCTGCTAGTCGTGCCTCCATGTATGGATCCATTGCTCGGCTTGCTACAGAACAGGTTACAGTTGGCATATGAGAACCACGTAAAGAAAAAGAGATCCCACAGACGGCGCCAATGTAAAGGACGTGTCTAACTTGCTGTTTGCAACCGTTAACCTGCGTGATAACAAGAAGTTTTGGCGTGATACATCTAGGAAAACTCCGATGCTTAAGTCAGTAAATGCCACAAACAATTTAGAGTTCAAAAAAGAGATCGATCCCCTATTATCGAGGGTTACTTGGTATATATAGACTCTGACGTGATACTTATCTGGTGCAGAGTTTATCGGTGTGGATCATAACCGAACTGATCACGTATCTGCATGAAATCTCTATCTTCTCGTAAAAGGTGGCGCGTGGGGTATATGACTTTGTTGGGTCTTGGACTCTCTAGTTTCCTTCGGTTAACCAGAACCCTTTTATATTGGGCTCCCTTCATATTTAGACTTTTAACTCAAAATGGGCCCTCAACTAAAATAGGTCTGCCAATGATTTATGCACAGGTACCGAAAGAATCTCTCTGTGGTGCAAGAAGTTCATAGTATACGGGCTAATATAGGGAAGGATCCTCTTGTGTAATTATTTTAGACTACATACTATATGTTTGTAACTGTTTTATTAATGAAGTCTATTACTTGCAAAGAAAAAAAAGTTGAAACCTGTTGTCGTCTTCTTTAACTTGCCATTTGATAATTGATACTGATCTTGGTAATCTCTACCTTAATGAGATCTTTTCAAAGTCACATTTTCTCTTTGTGCAATGGTGATCAGCCGATCTTAAGCGCCCTTCTAACTTGCACTTATCTTACTAGGATTATTGCTTTCATAAATTTATCTAGTAAACGATCGATATAGTCCAATGGTACTGGACTACATCATTATCTTTGTATGCTACTAGGATCTTCAGCCGATCTTTGATCATCTTTATAGGCAATGGTACTCTGCACATTATTGTCTTCAATATTAAGTTTTCATATAAATCTCACAAGTTTCTAACTGAAAGTCCAAAGTTGCATCTTTTATTTAAAGTTTACATAAATTTACCAACTGAGGAACTTTCTAAGCTAACATACTGTCATTCTACAATCAGAAAATGCCAAATTAACCAACAATGCATCTCAGTTCTTAAGAGGGTAGCTAGCTTCCATTGCAATGCCACAAATACCTTCATTATCTGCAGTATCACGGTTCAACCTTATGTAACCTGATTCACCCCAGCCAGTGCCCCATGAATTCTTCACTAGCCAGTACTTCTTACCATTTTTTTGTCCATATCCTACAGCAGTGACTCCATGATTGAGCTGCTTTCCACACCGTTCAGTGAAGATCCCCTGAGAGTACAGTTGAAATTCATAACCAGAAGCATCTATGGCAACCGAGACAGGTTGGTTAGCAACTGCAGATTGTAGGCTTTTCTCATCATTAGCCGGAACCCTCTCATAGCCGCTTATTGTCACTACATGATCTTTTTCCTTTGCGTTGTCGCAGGTGCCACTTGATGCTCTGTAAGGATATTCCTCTTCAGTGGTCAGCCCACCGGTCTTTTTTATGAATTCAAATGCTTTGTCCATGTATCCACCATTGCAGCCTTGACACCAGGTGTCCAAATTACAGTCCACAAGCTCTTGTTCTGACAAAGATATCAACTGCCCTGTTTTGATTTTGTTGATACCTTCCACAGCTGCCACTGTAGAGAATGCCCAACAACTTCCTGAATCAAAAGGTTGGGAACATTAGAGCTTATTTGCCTGCAAGTTTTGGGACTAAAAGCCGGCCAAATGACTTAAAAGGCCGGCTCAATGGTAAGGCCACTTGGGTCATTGCCTAAGGCTCCACTTTATGTAAAGCTCTCAAAAATAAAAATGAAGTATTTTTTTTTAATTAAAAAAATAAATAAAAATAAAAACGTTCATGAAATAAAATTTTAAATAATTTATATAGTTTTCAATGTGTGCAAGGCTCCATAATACTAAATTTAATATTTAATACAATGATTTATTTATATTTTAAATATATTTTTTTAAAATCTTGCTAAATTGAGGTATAAAAATTGTATTAAGACCTCATTTTAAGTTGTTATAAATATAAATTTACAAAAAATGTATTTAAAGATTTTAAATAAAATATTGTTTTATTGAAAATTTTGAAAATATTCCATATAATAATTTATATTTTATTATATAACTTAGTTAAATTTCACCTAAGGTCTCAATTTGTATTGAGCCGCCCCTGAATGACTTCCCATAATCAAGATATTACTAGAATGTATAAAAACAATTAATCATCATTACCGGAATGTGTTAAAGCAAAGTCAACATCACTATGTTTTATTATTCCAGCATAAATGAATTAGCTATAGAACTGAACATCTAGTACTTTAAAAGGTTTTTGAAAAGAACAAAGAAAAAAGTTGTTAGTAGTCAATTTTCCTGATCATGATCTATAATCACTTGAAGTTCAAGTTTCCTTGGAGAAAAAGTACAAATTCGTACCACATTGGCCTTGATCCTTAATTGGAGTAACAGCACCTTGCTTTCTCCAATCCACTGTAGTTGGCAAATCCACATCTTTGCCATAACTGAAGTTTGTCTTTGGATGCCACATAGGTCTGAATCCCAAGTAGGTAGCTTTAAACTCCCCATTTGTAAGGTCTGCAAACCTATTGTCAGTGAGCTTGAATGACAAGTTTTGAGAGTTGGTGTAATCGATGAACTGGACGTTAAATTGGTAAATGCCAAAGCGCATTTCCCATTCCTGTTCACTCTTGTATGTTCGACCATGCCTCCCCAGCCAACTTTCATACCTCTCTCTCATGGCTTTTGGGTCATACACTGGAGGCGTGTACTTCTCAGAAAGCGCCCTTAATGGTATCAGTAGAATTAAAAGAATCAAAAGTGTCAAGGTGGCATTTTTTGATGCAGCAAGAGCCTCCATGGCTGCTAGCTTGCTTGGAAATGCAGATGATGGTGAATGGAATATTGTGTATACAATATTATTTATAAATGAAAATAAAATATTATCACAATGACCAGTGAGGACGAAGTTCCTTGTTTAAATTGGCTACGTTTGGGCAATCCATTTTTTGAGATTGCTCATACATTTAAGGTACTGTTTTAGTTGTTTACTTTTTGTTCATGTCTTTGGTGCTTCTGATCAATTTTGACAAGGCAAGTTATTTGTGGTTCAATTTCCATGCATTGCTGGCTTGTATGGGAGTAGAGGTACTGGTGGAGTGGATATATAGTTAATGTATGGCCATGCAACTCAAGCAATTTGAACCAATTTGCTCTTCCACATGAATTGGCAAATTAAGTAGGCGTCACCCTTCAAATACTAATAATATTATTCTTAGTACACTCTAATATTTTACTATTGGTTTTCTTGCATCTATTTTTCTATCAATGTTAGTATACTACAAGAAAAATGAATATTTATGACGGATTATTTGCAATGAAAATGATTATTTACGACAAAAACAAACTCATTTTGATAGAAAATAATAATTTTTATTAGAAATAATTGACCACAAATAGCAGTTTTCTTGTAATGTGTGTACATATATGTACACACACATATGATATCTTAGCGTAAATTATTTGATATTCGAAAGTAAGGTTATAGAATTTTTTGAATGTCCGAACATTTTTCTTGTCTAGTTCAAACGTTTGAATTGCCCGAATACTGTCTATTTTTGCAACTTATTTTCGCTTCAATACATGTAAAGTTCGTGAAGTTATTTTACGGTAAAATAACAGAGAAATAAATGCAGATATGAGAAACATAATTATATAGTTGTAAGAAAATGATAAAAAGAAATAAAAAATATAGAAACTAGGTACAGTCATAAATTATAAAAACGCTGCGTACTTATTTAAAAAAAGAATAAAATCAATTATTAAAAGATTAATTTTTTCATATAAATATTATATTTATACATTTTTTTATACGACACTCTATGGTTACAAAAATTATTTTTCTATTTAAAATCACGGAATTCGTCAGAAGTCGGCTACGTTCCCTGGTGGATAAATCCTTTTGTGTAGTCTCCTTTCACGATCCATCACCGATGTTAGTCTAGGTACGTAGATGTGAATGATCTGCTGCAATTGTATACTGTCGATGTACAGGTGATCGACCTCCCACCATGTCCCATGTTTTGCTTTGTTGATTGCGGTCATCAACTTACCTTATGGGCCACATGAATATGTATTGGTCTGGAAATATACCAGATAATGGGCCTTCAAAATCAAGAGGCCTAGAATTATACCAACTTGGGTCGTAATGTGCCAACTATGGGCCAAAATTGAGCTCTTTAGAGTGATGACGATGGCCCTTAGTGGTTACACTACTCGGGTGATCAGAGGGACATCGGTCATGAGGATGACAACTTCAGATTGACCCTGGATATTGCACGCCGAGAGACAAATGTGGGCAAGGTCAAGTAGAGTCAAATTGATAGGAGATGTAAGAATAGAAAATGAAATTGAAGTGTTTAAAATAGGTGGTAGCTGCATAAGTGAGCTGTTGAGAGATAGATATTATATATATCCATGCATGGCCTATATATGCTCAATGGGAGTTAATTAAAGAGCTGGAAGAATGTGAATTAGTACTACTTATTAAATGCAGAATAATAACTAAAGGAAAAATTTAGTTGTAAATGATTCTGCGCACAAATATGCGCACCCATTCAATCTGATTGGTCAGAAAGTAAACTTTATTGAAAACAGTGCTAATTTGAATTTAGAATATGAAGACAACATGACTAGTACGCAGATTGGTATGCAAACTTACTTGTTTATAGCAAAACTCATAACTAAAAGTGCGTTTGAAAGGTACAGATGGTCGAAAAAACTGTTTCATTTGATAATAGGGTCATCATGTTGTGGTGCGTGGATTAGAGTTCTTGATGGTTGCTAAATGGATAAGATGTTTAATAAGAGGAGAAATATATGATAGGTGTCATCCATAGGTGGTCAGGATCACAAATGAAATATGTGTGAGCAAAAATGTTCTGATACCATATTAAATCACTACTTGTCCTAATTAATTTTCAAATTTTAAAATTTTTAACTATCAATATGTGTGAGCAAAAAATTTTCAAATTTTTAACTTTTTCATCTAATCATTATAACTTTTTCAAATTTCCTAACAAAATATAAAAACAATTCAACTTTTTTAAATCTCAAAATAAAAGTAACATTAAAAAATTATATTTCAATCCTCTTTTTAACTTTATAATTATTTTATTCAACTTTTTCTCTCACCTTTCTCAAAATCCCATAAAAGTATTAATTCAAATCATTTATTACTATTCATAAATTATGTAACAGCCCACTAGAAATTCAACAGTGGAATTTCTATTGGCTTTAGGAACCTCGTGAAAACTCCATAAGTTTTCACGAATCGACCAATTTTATAGGTTTTAGTCTGTCAACATAGTTTGTGTTATCACTCACTATGGTGCCAGAAGTGCGATTCTATTTATTTGAGGTGATTATAAGTGTCATAATACATTATGAACTGCGCCATTAGACTCAGTTGATTATTTAGGATTTTATGGCGCAATAAGTTAATTTTCATATTTTCGGACGAAACGCCTGTTCGAAACTATGAATTCTTTTTTTGGGGCACTTCGGGATTGAATTTCGGTAAACGATTTTCACTGTAGGTTAATTTGAATATTTAGGATTTTTCAGTACTAAGTTTATTATTTAGTTTCTGGAGTGAATAGTAACTTCAGTTATCATACCAAGTGCAGTGTTTTCAAAATCACAGTGTGGAATATCCAAACTAGATTATAGAAGTTTTTTTCTTTGGACACTTGGCATGATCTTAGCCACACAATAGTGAATAGTATTAGACACTTGATACCGAGAGGAATGTTTGATAGATTTGGGCTTGATAGCAACCCAAACCCTCTTAAAACCCCAAAATTTAGGCCCATTTGGTTTAGGCCCATTAAGGCCCACGAATTTGGTCTCTTTAACATTGCTTCTTGGCTAAGTTTGCAACCCCACTTGGCTGATTAGATCTTCCAAAAGAGATTCTAGAAGGTTTTGAAGAAAAATATCAAAAGGGCCACCTCACTCTTTCACTCTCACACTCCATCTTGAGATAAGATCTTGGGCTGATTTTTTTGGGGAAGAAAAGGCCAACACTCAAGCTCTCTTTCAGTCCTATCACTTTCCATAACCTGTGTAAGAGTCTCTCCAGTCCACTTCCCACGAAAATCAACTCTCCTTTACACTTTTCTTTGACAAAACACAAAAGACTCTCTCGGACAGTTTTTGTGGTCTCTGTTGAACGCCTTATTCGAAACTTTTGTAAGTAGTTTCTCATAAAGTTTCCTTCATAAAAGTTGTTCCTTTTCGAGTCTAATTTACGTGGATATCTTATTTGTTCCATTTGGAGATCATTTGATCGATCAAAAGTTGTTCAAACCCCAGAAAGGTTAATCTGGGCGATAAACTGGAAAGTGTGTTGTAGTTTGGAGTTTTTGACCAAGCTAATGGATAGATCTTGGTCCGAAATTTTTATGGAGTACTGTTAACATGTGTATATGATTATTTGTTGAGGATTTGTTGCATGATTAAAGGTTTTGGTGAAATAATTTCTTAGATCTAGAAACCTAGAAACTGGAAGAGGAAAAAACACTTTCTGTTTTGAGAAAGTTTAAATCTTTTATGGTTTAATCCTAATCCAATGGCTTTGATATTTTTATTTGAGGATCCTAAGCCTCTTATATACATGTTAGAATGTTGTTTTGACCATATTTGATGTTAGTTACGAAGATATGAAATTTTTATGCAAGGAGATATTTGGTTAGGCCAAAGTGATGATGTTCTTGGCTAAATTTATGTTTTGATTGATTTTTAACCATGTGATCTTGAATTTGAAGCGTGGATCTGTTTTAGGACACCTTTTTAAACCATGTGATGTTTTTATTTGAAGATCACATCTTTATATGTCATGGATCAAAAGGTTGATCAAAACAAGTTAGAAAACAAAAATCAAAAGAATAGCCTAAGTAAAATTTCGGCCCTATAGAGTTTTAATGGTTGTGTTTAGTTTTAAATTTTTCTGAGTTGATATTTGAATTTAGGACAAAATTTACATGAGGTATGTAAATTTTGGTGATTTTTAGAGTTAGGATGCAAAATCCTTAAGTTAGGGGTAAAATTGTCATTTTCCCACATGTAGAGGGTAAAAATGGTAATTTTACTCTAAGTTAATTTTTTTCTATATTTCTAATTGTTAGTGACTAAGTTCTAACTTTTAGAAAATCACTATTTTCAGTTCCTCGTGATCGTGTTTGAGTTGTCTATAAAAAGCAAAAATCAAGGTAAGTTAGCTTTTAACTTACTAGCAGTTTAATGTGTATGAGTGATAAGTAAAGGAACTATAGTGTATGTATGTATGTTATAACATGTGTCATGCCAAGCCATTACATAATTATCTGTTACACAGAATTTATTCTGTCACGAGTTATTCATTTGTTACACAAGATATTCTGTCACGTATTGTTATATATTGCAAGTATGCCATGTTAAGTGTGTTGCCCATTATATGTTATATCATGTTATGAAATGTTTCTATTTCAAGCAAGTCATATCTTTTGAGTTACGTTCAAGTCATGTTGTGTTACGTCAGGATTTCTGTCCTTTCGTACTCTAGTCACGTTTCGTCTCAAATACAGTTTGTGTATTTCGAGAACAGTCATGTCAATCACGACCCTAAGTGCTAGGATGGGGTAATATCCTAGTGGAACTCCTTTGTTCACGCTGGAGTGTTTAATAAGGTGTGAAATTCTCTGAGTTGACGAAATATAGTCAACGGGTAGCGGCCGGGACCTAACTAGCTGGTCACCGGAGCGCGCCAGGCTCTAATGCAGATGGAGCCACATTTTAGCTGGTGCAGATACCAGATAGATTTCACTTCTCGTGGAGTCCATCATGAGTATGGCACACGAGGTATGTGGACCATATAGAGTGTGGCACATACGGTTGGTGCAGATACCAGTCATAACGCACTCACAGCTGGTGCAGATACCTGTGATGTGATGCGGTAATCGGTAGGGACACATGGTTCTAGGGAACCCATGTAATATCCAAAAAGATAAGCTTAAGCAGATAAAGAAAAGGATTTCATGTTAAGTCAAGTTTCAGATCAAGTCTTGTCAAGTCAAGTCTTAGTTGAAGTCTAGTTCAGTTTAAGCAAGTCAAGTTCAGTTCATGCTTTAGTTTAGGTTATGTCAGTTACATTATATGATGTGTCAAGTTATTCTATGATTACTTATGATTTTAATTATGCATTCATGCTTTTACTGTCATGCATGCATCATTAACCTGTGTGAAGGTTTTCTATTAACTTACTGAGATTTGTAATCAAATCTCACTGTAGTAGTCCTACTACCATTCCCACCCGAATGGTAGATTTTGTCACAGGACCTGAAGAAGAAACGGAATTCGACCAACTGGACATGGTTGACTAAGTGACGGTGCGGCGTCAATGTTAATATAGTAGTTAACTTAAATTACTACTTGTATTATGGAGTTGCATCTCCAGTACTCTTTTGATTATAGCCATTTTGGACTAGTGTTATGATCTCAACTATTTAGTATGTCCTTTTGTATGAAATATGTTTTAAGTTTTTGGGATACTTTCAGTTTGATACATAGTATTGATAATGAAAGAAAATAAAAAATAAAAATTTATCCGCTGCGATTATTACATAATGCTAGATGCATGTTAGGAATATCGCATCATATATGTCATGAAAGGGGGCAGGTAACCGTGTGTTGCATGTCTCGACGCTTCAAATGTCCGTCCAATCCCAAGCGGAAATTTGGGGGCGTCACAAATTATCTCACCATTACTCACAGATTTCTCATTTTATCTCATATGTTGTAACCAAATGGGGCCTAATTCATGATGAGCCGGTTATTGTGTATGTTAAATTTTTGTCTTAAAAACATTTTTGCGAAGCATTTATCCCCAACAAAATCTAAAATGTGTTGTAGTGGATTATATTAAGCTATGTGAATATTTTTCTTTTTTTGCCTCGTTTTTTATTTTTGTATGTCATAATTATTTTAATACAAACTTCGAGCGAATTCTTCTACAATCGTCCATTTACTATATATATTCACCAATTTTTTAAGATAGTTTTCAAGATAAATTATACAAAATAGCAAAGATCTTAATATGGATATCAATTAAGATATCCATATTAAGATCTTTGCTATTTTGCAAAGCTTATTTGTTATTATTGTCATTATTTTGATCAAAAGATGATAGATGGTGGCTCATGGCAATATTTGCTTTGCAAGGGGGCCGGATATCTAGATGGGGATTGTCTTTTATTTGGATGTACAAAAACACAATGGGACTAAAGTGGGGCGGTAACAAAGCCACGTGGAGGTTGATTTCAGTACTTATTAAAGAAATTATTAGCGACTTTCTAGTAATACCGTTGAGTCCCAACCCCCTCCTAGCTGTACGTAACTGTCCAATCTCCCCACCCCCAATGTCAACCCACTTCACAAACACATGCATGCATGATAAACAAACAGACACTACGATTTATTCTAGTTTTAAATCTGATGATACAAAGTACGTACCTAGAGCCCATAATTTGACAGGTTTCTTGTCGTTGCTATACTTGTGGCTCTCTCCCCTCTAGCTGCATCCTGATCCTCTGCTTTCGAGTATTCATTTGATTCTTTGTTAGAGATTATCATTTGGTTATTTTGATTTTCTTCTTTGTCTGCTAATTTTCTTTCCTAATCGAGGTCTCCTTTTCTCCCTCTTTTGCTTTTAGACGTACAGTACGTATATCTGGTTGAGTTTATATATGAAACATTCATTAATATCAAAGATTGTTCCCATTGAATTCGGTTTTGTGAGTTTGTGGTCTGAGCTATTCGTTGTTTTCCTTTAATTTGTATTGTTTGTAATGGCACAATTGCCTCCAAAAATCCCAAACATGTCATTAAATTGGCATGAGTTTCCACACCAAAAAGTGCCTTCAATGGGGAGTTTAACACCAGATCATCTTTCTACGACTAATATTATAAATACCCGCACCACTACCTCTTCCTCCCATAACCCTTCTTGGGTCGATGAGTTTCTCGACTTCTCGGCAGCTAGACGGGGTTCCCACCGAAGATCCATAAGCGACTCCATAACCTTCCTCGAGGCGCCAACCCTAGAGGAATGTCGCGAGTCGGGTGCCCCACCGAAGCATGGGACTACTAACAATGAGTTTGATAGGTTTGATGATGAACAATTCATGTCCATGTTCACTGAAGAAACATCTACAGCCCTAGCCCCTACCGTGTCATCCTCGAACCCCTCCTCTCCCTCCGATCATAACAGCATTAACGATGAAAAAGAAATACATGAACAAGAGCCGAAGCAGCAGCAGCTAAAGAATATTGAATCTGAGGAGGAGGAAAGCCAATGCAATTCAGGGATACAAACTGATCCCCCTAACGCCATTGCCAGCGCGTCCAATGATAAGATAACTGACCCCAAGAGGGTCAAGAGGTAATCAAGCAATCACATTTTCAATCCAAGTGTCGTAAAGATTTACCCTTTTTAACAACATTCAATGGGCATGTTATATATGCAACTTAATTAATTAGATGATCCTTAACAAGGTGAGTGGTAAAACAGACTTGTGTATATATTTAATAAAGAATTTTTTTTTTTTTAAATTTAATTATTCAATAAAACACAACAATGTTGTCATAATTATTGGTTTCTCCACATTTCTTTGGGTTTGAATTAGAATCCTAGCAAACAGACAATCTGCTCAAAGATCAAGGGTGAGGAAGCTACAATACATATCAGAGCTTGAACGTAGTGTCAACTCCTTACAGGTAGGTGATTTATGATCTAAGGATTTTCTATCAGAGCTTGAGATTTCTATTATTACATGCTTAAAACTGTCCTCATTTTCGATCCTAATTTCCTTATTTTGGCTATCGAAGGCCGAGGTTTCAGTGCTGTCACCACGGGTTGCTTTTTTAGACCATCAGCGTTTGCTTCTAAATGTTGATAACAGTGCTCTTAAGCAAAGAATCGCAGCCCTTGCGCAAGATAAGATTTTCAAAGATGGTAAGTGTTTACTTAATTATCCAATTAATATGGATCTATTTTCAAGCAACATTTCCATAATGGAATCATGTGGGTGTCCACATGTCAAGAATATATACATACATACATATATATATATTATAGTTCCCAGCCTAGCACAGGATTTGGATCCAAGTCAAATTTTTTTCTTGGTTGCCTTTTTTTTGGTTAGAAAGAATATATTCTTTATGACATGCATGAGGTTCTTGTCTGAGATTTTTCATCAAGAATTGACATGTTGTTTTGGCTTGTATTTTCTAAGTCCATTTATGCCTAAGATGACTTCATTTAGTTTTTCAAGCATTATTCACTCCCTAGAACAATTAGGTATCATGTATAATGATTAAAAAAAAAAAAAAAACCATTATAGATGGACTACATGTCCCTGAAACCTGGCCTCTTTAATCCATGGAAAGTTTGAACTAACACCATTTGGTAAGAAAATGCAACCAAAAGCAGGTAGGCATATTGGTTTTATCTTGTAGGAAGTGGTCCAAGGATCATATATATTTGTTTTTACACCACATGCATGATTACTATATATTCAGTGAATGCATGCCACAGTTTCCCATTGGTTTTCAGATGATTATTATAAGCATGTTCTTGAAAAGTACTACATGTGCAAATTTCAAACAGCTTTGAGAGGATAGGAAAAGTGATTGGAGAGTCAAGTTATGCACGCTTTTTTATCTGTTTAATTTCATGTCTTTAGTCTGAAAATCTTGAATGTGTTATTGTAAACAATGCATGCAGCTCATCAAGAAGCACTGAAGAGGGAAATTGATCGACTTAGGCAAGTGTATCACCAGCAAAACCTCAAGAAGATGGAAAATGTTACACCATCATCTCAACCTCAATCTGATGCCAAGCCTTCGATCGAGAAAGAGCATCGTCTCAACGTTTAACCTTAGACTACATTTGAAATGGCCAATTACACAGGAAGAAAAGAAAATCTGATCCGATCATTTTCTAATAGGAGGGAATCGAAAGACCATCAAACGGACATTCTCTAGGGTACTTACTATGTTACTTGTCCCAATAAACTGTTGGCTGATCTTTCTTTATAAGCTTGACCATGGGAGTGTTATTGGGAATGACTCACATTCTGGGTGGGGAGGGCTAGCTTTGGTGTACTCTGCAGATAATTACCAGCGCAATCACGTGATATGTAATTTGCTTTTAAGAATGGGACCCCTCAAAGGTTGCCTGATTGGATTGCAGGAAAGAACGTACTGACGTGAGGAAGGGGAAAAAAAACAAAACCAGAAACAAAAACAAAAGATTGTATTGCTTTCCAAAAATTAATGGAGGGGTGCGGTGGTGATTCCCCGACTATTTAATAATTCATTCGTTCTTTTATTGTTATTGTTCTTATTTCTTTACATATAATTCTTGGAAGACGACGCATTAATGTACGTTTTGTGTTAGGATGTATGAAAGGATGGGTTGTCAGGAAGTTTTTGGTAATAGCAGTGCTACATCCAGTAACACATACGAGCAATGTTTTGAATACCGTACCGGATGCCGTACCGGTCAAGGTACTGGAACGAAATATTTCAATATCGGTACCGTTTCGGGATAGTCGATATGTAAATAAATTATATATATAAATGTATATATATAAATTATATTTTAAAATAATAGTCTATATATGAATAATTGATGTATAAATACATAGATATATAAATTATAAATAGTCTAGTCTGAATTGTGAGTAAAAAAATGAGCTTATAGTTTGAAAAAATGAAAAAAAAAAATGAAAGGCCGAAATATCGGCCAGTACGAAATGCTAATATTTCTGTACCGGTCCGGTGGCCGGTACGGAAAATTCTGGCCGTATCGGCCGGTACGGTACGGTATTTGAAACACTGCGTATGAGACCCGTCCCGATAAAAATATTTTTTATATTCTTAATTTAAAAAAAAAAAAAGAATTTACAACAAAATGTTTTGTTGTTATTTGAGATCAGATTGACGATAATCTTTTCAGTGTTTTTCTTGGATGCATAACAAACTTCATTTGTCACGCTGATCTACAATTGAAAAATGTTTTGTAAATATCTCATTGTAAATGGTTCCTTAAAAATAAAAAATTCTGAAACGGACCGGTTTGGATACATAAAATCATCTTATTTTATCCTATCATTACAACTTTCTCAAACTCTCACATAAAATATAATAAAAAATTTAACTTTTTCAAATCATAAAATAAAAATAATATTAAAAATTTATATTCTAATAATATTTTAGTCAACTTTTAACAAAATATCTCATCTCATCTTAACTGCATAACCAAAAAATACATAGCTGAAGAGGTGGGCTTACCAAGCCCCCCACCTCATCATAATTATCGGCCTAACCTGGAACTGTAGCGGATTGGCCCAAGCTATGGCAGTGAACCATCTCAAGTCTATGGTAGGACAAAAAAACCCTATTGTAATTTGTTTATAGGTGCTTGTTTTAGGCTACGTTTGCTTACACAATACTCTTATCTCATCTCATCTTAATTTTTTTTAAATTTTCATACAAAAATATAATAAACAATTTAATTTTTTTTAATTCTAAAATAAAAATAATACTAAAAAATATATTCTAATAATATTTTATTTAACTACTATTCAAAACATCTTATCTCATCTCATTTGAAGTGTGTATCCAAATCCAATCTTAAATTTTTTAAACTAAAATTATCAATTCCAAAAAATGCAAATGGAAGACTAGTCTCACTTTTTCTTAAGAATGGAAACGTATGCCTAAATGGTTATTGTGTGAAGCCCAACCATAAAAACCCAAACCCGATTTTTATATTATTGTGAGCCAGCTTGTGTAGAGGCCCAAAAATAAAAATAAAAAAACCCAACCCCATATCCTATACGGTGTCGTTTTGGACTCTTGAGGATAAAAATCCAACTTTTTCTTCCTCCCTCTCTCTCTTTCTTCCTTCTTCTCCCGTTTGCCACACCCTCTACCCCATGGCTCTCTCTCTTGTTTTGCAGTTGGTGAGCCCTACATTGACAACCACGCCGCCATCACCTTGGAGCCATGCATCAAAGCTGCCTTGCCACCATCTAACTGCCACCATCAAGTCCTCTACTCCATCTATTCTCACGAAGCAAAAGGTAATAAGAAGAATTACAAGCAAAAGGGACATGAGGACACTGAACAACAACACTGCAGTTTGTAGGAAATACAATGCAGCAACAAAAATTGATGTAAAGCACAATGCAGCAATAAAAAGAAGTAAAGTAGTGGCACATAAAGGCAAGGCACCAGAGGAAAAGTATGTGGTGACAGATCACTCTCAAAGGCTGCACATATTGCACACAATAGTAGATAAAGTGATGAAAGACATGTTAAGCAATATCGGACCCATGTAACTACAGAAGATTACTTGTAAACCACTAGAAGATAAAAAAGTTAACTTTAAGACTCTTTCTTTTCTATTTTCTGTAGTATATATAAAAAAAAGTTTTTGTATCACTTAATGGATGAACCAGAATCAAATTTTCTCCACAATGTTGTTTCATTTTGAGTTCTCATTTCACTTCTAATATGGTATCAGAGCAGCCAAGTTTTCCTGTTGTGTTTCCTTAAGTTTGCAAACAAACTTCATTTCATAAGCCATGACATCCTCCTCTTATTCTTCTCCTATTTCCCTTGTTGGAGACCCAAATAGTCCCTTCTTCTTACATCATAATGACAGTGCTAACACTGTCATTGTCTCACATCCATTGATTGGTTCAAGTTACATATCTTGGAGCAGATCATTTCTACTTTCTATTTCGATAAAAAACAAGTTGGCCTTCTTGGATACCATTCCTACCCTTGAGCTGTCAGATCATTCATATGTGTTGTGGCTGAGACTCAACATCCTCCCTGCATGGATCCTGAATTTTGTTTCAAAAGATATTGCATCTAATGTATTAACCTGATGAAGCTCGAATTTATCACCGCCAACACAAGCTTAGTGGCATTGTTCAAGGACATCTCTCTGTAAGTGATTACCTCACATAGCTTAATGCTATATGGGAAGAGTTACATAGTTATAAACCTCTTTCTTGTTGTTCTTGTGGAAAGTGTACCTGTGATGCTTTGAGAAATGTTGGTGAGGTCCAACAAGGAGATTATGTGTTTGGTTTTTAATAAGCTTAAAGAGCAGCTATGATTATGTAAAAGGACAACTGTAACACCCCACTCCCCAATAAAGACATTTTAGAATTTTTGGGGAGCTAGTGTGCTACTACTAAACTTGAACTAAAAAAAAATTCTTTTTAATAACGCGCCAGATGCAAAGGATTCCATAAATAAAACAAATTTTATTAAATACTAAAAATCCAAAAATAAAGTTTGCGGAAGCACTTATTTAAAAAAATTACGGAAGTCTCATATGCTTATCAAAATAATTTAATTAAATCTTAAACCATAAAGCTTAATCATAGCAAAAATCTGTCTAGGCCTCTGCCTCGCCTCCCGAGGTCAAGTTCTGTCCTGTATTCCCGAATGCATGCAACGTAGAATATGTTTTAGGTTGGTTAGTAAATTACAAAAATGCCCTGCCCCTTTAAGACTTACAGATGAGAAATATTATTTATGGGTTGGACGTAAAGGGAGATATATACAGGTGTATATATGTATATAAATATATATATATTCATAAATATATATGCATATTGTTTTAGCGTAATGAGACTAAGCGAGCGTATTAGGATCTTACTTAGAGATTGGGTTGTTTTTAAAATTATCATGAAGATAAACATGTATTTTATTAGACTATTTTCGGACTCTAAATTAGTTTGGACTTGATAATATTTTATTAGAGCAAAGATTATATTTCTTAAGGGAGATAGACTTGTTTCTTAAATATATTTGTGTTAAAATTAGAATAAGTGAATTTAGGGAGATGATAGTGTTTTAGGGATTAGGAGAATTTTAAGTATTGAAGAATTAAAATAGGATAATTTTAGCATTTTACAGTTAAATATTTAAATACGGGTTCGATTGGAATATTTACAGATATTACACGCCCATTGTATAGGTGATCGATTACGTGCGGAAAATAGTGGATTAGCGTTACAAGGTAAGTAGCATGATCATACCCTTACACGTATGTACGGTAAACGATATGTCTTTTATAAAAATATTATGCATGTATGTCCTCCATTGGAAGCCCCTTTTTACGTACCCAAGACATGATAAAAATATGAAAATCCATGATTTTATGTAAATAATTATGCATCAAATGATTTATGAAAAGTTATGATTTTAAGTGAGAGTTATGCATTAAAATAATTTATGAAAAGACATGTATGATTTTATGTGAAGATTTATGCATTAAAGTATTTATGAAAAATCAGGATTTTATGTGAGAAGTCATGCATCACAACATGTTATGAAAGAATGCGATTTCATTTGAAATCTATGATATGATATGACAAGTATGAATGTGATTTCTTTTGAAATCTATGATATGACAAGTATGCAAGTATGATTATGATGAAATATAAATGATAAGATACGTAACGGCCTATGTTATGATATGAAGACGGTACCTATGTTATGGGCATATTGCATTGCCAGGTCGTACATGCTGGTAGTGCACCCAGTATGTCTTCCTTATGTATGGATTCCACAATCCGCAGCCACGGGCGGAATCGGAATCTATTTAGATTCGCAGTGGGTAACGGCCTATGACAAGTGAAAGATAAGCTTATATTCATGTTCATGTTATTTACGTATATATTCATGAGTATGCACGTTTTTCAAGAAACTGTATGTTTATTATGTTTACTGTATGATGTGTGCTTATTGAGTATTCGACTCATTTTAGTTTTTTTTTTTTTTATGTTTTTAAACCACCCAGGTGATGACATTTATGAGGATGAGACTGCAGAACAGGATTTGACCCCGGGAGGCGAGGCAGAGGCCTAGATGGATTTTTGCTATGATTAAGCTTTACGGTTTAAGATTTAATTAAATTATTTTGATAAGCACATGAGACTTCCATAATTGTTTTAAATAAGTGCTTCCGCGGACTTTATTTTTGAATTTTTAGTATTTAATAAAATTTATTTTATTTATGAAATCCTTTGCATCTGGCGCGTTATTAAAAAGATTTTTTTTCTAGTTCAAGTTTAGTAGTAGCACACTAGCTCCCCAAAAATTCTAAAATGTCTTTATTGGGGAGCAGGGTGTTACAACATATCATTTTGCTAAGTCCCTTGCCTTCATTGGACAGTTTTTTCACTAATTTTACAAGAGGAAAGACAAATGCAATCAAGGAACACTGCCTTACCCATCTTAGAACCTTCTGCTCTTCTTGCCTACCAAAACTTCTCAAAGAAAAAAGAAAAGTCAGACCTGGTTTGTCACTATTGTGGTAAGGTTGGACATACAAAATACAAGTGCTATAAGTTAACAGGATTCCCACCAAACTTTAAATTTACCAAAACCAAGTTTGGAAGTGCCTCTGCTACACCATATTCTACAAACCAAGTTATTAGTCAAATTACCACTTCACCTCCTGAAGCACCTGCTCCAAGTGACTCTCAAATTACCATCCGGGTAAGGCAAATGTTGTAGCAGATGCGCTAAGTCGGAAATCGTCTTCTGGTACATTGGCAACGATGTATACGTCACAAAAGCACATATTGTTGGATATGGAGCGAGCAGGCATTGAGATAATTAGGGATACTCAAGCTAAATTAAGTAGTTTGACCTTAGGTTCAACATTGATAGATCGGATTAAGGTCGCTCAAGTTGGTGCTACAGAATTAATGAAGTTAAAGGTGGAAGTATCAGAAGGCAAGAGACCTGACTATTTAGTATCAGATGACGACACCCTGAGGTTTAGAGGAAGATTATGTGTACCTAATGACAGAGAGATTAAGGATTTGATTTTAAAAGAAGCCCATTGTTCACTGTACACAGTTCACCCAGGTAGTACTAAGATGTATCGAGATTTGAAACAACACTTTTGGTGGAATGGTATGAAACGAGAAGTGATAAATTATGTAGCACAATGTTTGACGTGTCAGCAAGTTAAGGCAGAACATCAAAGGCCCTCAGGTACACTTCAGCCACTTCCTATACCAGTTTGGACGTGGGATGAGATAGGGATGGATTTTGTATCAGGTTTTCCTAGGGCACCAGGAGGTCAAGATGCAGCTTGGGTGATTGTTGATCGACTGTCAAAATCAGCCCACTTTATTCCCGTTCAGAAGACATACTCCACTGATAGATTGGCAGAGTTGTATGTGAAAGAGATTGTCAGACTACATGGGGTACCATCCAAGATTGTCTCTGACAGAGATACACGTTTCACCTCAGCATTCTGGAGAAATGTACAGAAGGAGTTAAGAACTCAGGTAACTTATAGCACCGCTTTTCATCCTCAAACAGATGGCCAATCGGAGAGGACAATTCAAATTTTGGAGGATATGCTCAGGGCATGTGTTATGGAGTTTAAGGGTAGTTGGATACGATATTTACCCCTAATCGAGTTTGCTTATAATAACAGTTACCAAGAGAGTATTCAGGCAGCGCCATATGAAGTTCTTTACGGACGTAAGTGTAGATCACCTCTCTATTGGGATGAAGTTGGAGAGCGCAGAATAATGGGACAGGAAATCATTCAAGATATGTGCGAGAAAATTTCAATTATTCGGAAGAAACTTGCCGTTGCACAGGAGAGGCAGAAGAAATATGCGAATCAGCGAAGACGGGAACTAGAATTTGAGGAAGGCAGCAAAGTACTACTAAAAGTTGCGCCAATGAAAGGGATTATGAGATTTGGTAAAAAGGGAAAATTGAGTCCGAGGTATATAGGCCCTTTTGAAATTTTAGAAAGAATAGGAGTTGCAGCGTACAAATTGGCACTTCCACCTCAATTATCGGCTATTCATAATGTGTTCCATGTCTCTATGCTTCGGAAGTATGCCCCGAACCCCAATCATGTGTTGGAGTACGAGCCTCTCCAAATTAGAGATGATCTTACTTATGAAGAATTTCCAGTGGAAATAATGGCACAGAAAGATCAAGTCCTACGCAATAAAACTATTAAAATGGTCAAAGTACTTTGGAGTCATCACACGGAGAGAGAAGCTACATGGGAACGTGAAGAAGATATGAAGGAAAAGTATCCCTATTTATTTTAAACAAGGTACGTTCCATCTGGAGGACGAGATTTCTTTTAGGGAGGGAGATTTGTAACTGCCACAATTTTTTTTTTTTAGTTAAAGATTTTAAATTATTTTATGTTTATATTATTAGTACTATTACTATTATTAATTTTAATTCTTAATTACTTACAACCTTCAGATTTTCAGCCGGTTTCCGTTTCAAATATTCCTCAACGATCTCTTCATTTCCAAACGTTACAATGTAAGCATTAATTCAATTTATATGCCATATTCTTCGTAATGTCAGCAGTACAACGAATATCCTATCTCCTTCATTCTCTGATTCTGTTCTCTTGCATCAAGTAAAATCTCCTTTGATCTCATCCATCGGGCTACCGAGGAAAAACAAGAAGAAGAAGAAAGAAAATATTCTGTTAGTGCTCAACATTTTTTTTTCCTTTGGTGGTAAGTCTCACTAGTTTGCTCTTTTCTCTCCCTTTCTTCCGTTTGTTTTCATCAGTCTAATAAACAAGTATTTTGCTCACCTTAGTTTTTGCTCCATCGTGCCTTTGGAAGAGGTAGATCTCTGTCCAGCCGTGTTTTTCGTCTGCCTTCTTCTTGCACAAAGTCGCTTCGTACACGGTGAGTCTTCAAGCTGTTCCTCGTCTCGGTTTCTTTGAAAATAAAATCCTCTTTCTGAAGCTATAAGTGCAAAACTCTATTCGTATGACTAAGTTCACGTTAGTGTCTTATCCTTATCTTTCTTTTCCAGAATAATCCATTTCATCCTTGCCATTCTTTTGGACTTATCTCTTATAGTCAAAGTCAATTTATGTATAATTTATTGATAGTTGCTTTTCTTTTCTGTCATTAGATAAGAATTGTACAAAAAGGTGTATATGGCAGATGGTTTTAAATTGATTTTACAAATTTGCCCTTTAAAAAATATATATATTTTTAATTAATGTTAGAGGTCTCTAGAAGCCTCATGGATTGACCAAAACGTGTTGGTCTGTAGAATTCTTTTATTTTATATTTTTGGCTTTTGAGGGCATATGACAATCGGATTAAACTTGTTCTATTTATGTGAGTTTGGGCTTTCGACTGGATTTAATTTAAACTTAAGTATTTTATCGTTAAGTTCAGTATAAGATAATAATAGGTTAAAGCTTAACAAAACATTTTAGATTGTTTAAGTTATGATTTTTCTTCATTATTTGTTTTGATAGATTTTAATATAAATTGCTACGGGTTATGCTTTAAAACAATAGATAATTATTTGAATTTAAAATAATAATAATATTTGTTTTGGACATAATTAATTAGTTATTAAAGTTGTTGTTACTATAGTGTAAGTTCAATTATTAAATGGAATGTTAAAATATGACTCCTAGAATTCTTAGTAACGTATAGTAATTTTTATAGGCAACGGAATACGAGGAGATTATTCGGTATCATTATTTCGAGGTAAGTAATTTGATCACAAGTTAGGATTAGCATATAGTTAGACTATTACTATTAAAGCCAGTTCTTTGATAGTCGTTCTTTTTATGTACCAAGCATGTTACGATCTATATAACATATCAGTCATCATAGCATATGATCATGTTAATTTTCCGCATCATGTTTAGTCATCAGCATTTTATAGTTAATTATATTAGTACGAATGTCATGCATATCACGTTGCATAAGACACGTAAGTTATTTTAATTTCAAGTGTAAGATCAGATAAGATAAGATCAGTTAATCAGATGGCCTTTCAGTTCAGTATTCAGGGTGGAGTGCAAGCCACGGACTCAAGCGTGGTCCACCGTAGTATGTCAGAATACTACTCAGTGGCTCCCCTTGCTGCAGTAGGATGTGGGGCCGGTGCACAACCTTGCACATAGGGTTAAGTGTGTGGGCCAGTCAGATTAGTTAGTTAATTCAGAAAAGTCAAGACAGTCATGCATAGCATGAGCATCAGCATGATATGACATGAATTTTATTCAGCATAATATGACAAGAACTTTATTCAATATGAAAATTTTATTAAAGCCTTTCAATTATTATGTTTACGTTGTGGTGAGTTCTTACTGAGTCTTCGACTCATTTTAGTTTTATCTCATTTTTACCACCAGGTGAGGAGAATGAGGACTACGAGCAGGTGGGCCAAGTTTAGAAGGAGCAGACTAATGAACTTTAGACTATATTTATGATTTCTTTTAATTCAGTTGGTTTGGAACTTGGATATGACTATGTTTTTTTTTTAAAAAATGGTTTAACTTAAGTTTTCTTTTGGAATGAACAATGTTTTTATTTATGTATGCAAGTCTCTTACCTGGCTTTAGTTACGTATGTACTTGACATTCCTAACTCTAGGGAAGGGGATGTTACAAATGGTATCAGAGCCCAGGTTTGAGAGATTCTGCAGACTCTTGGAAAGAAAAAGGTCACCTAGGATGCTCCTGGCCCGCTCGAGAGTTTGTAAGATATTTTAGGATAGAATAAAGTGTTTATAGCTCTCAATAGATGACATTAGGAAGTTGTTGTTGATTGTTAATTATTAATATTGTTATGTTTTGCGTCAGAACATGGTTGGCACTAGGAACACTTCCGGATCTGGTCAAAATGAAAATCCAGATGCTTTGGTCGCAGCAGCGACTCAGTTTTTCGATCGATGGCTACTGGTCAGTATGCTGTACCTAGGGCACCACAAGTTGGCTGTACGTTGGAGCAGTTTTCTCGTCAGTACCCCTCGACCTTTGATGGCAGGTCAAATGCTATGGATGCGGATAGTTGGATCGAACGCTTGGAGCAAATCTTTGAGGCGTTATTTTGCACTGATGATCAAAAGGTGATTTATGCGGCTTACAACCTAACAGATCTAGCTAACAACTGGTGGAAGTCAACTCGTACACTTTTACAGAATGAACTAGGGGAAGGAGTCCCTATTACTTGGGAGCGCTTTAAGGAGGTATTCCTGGATCGTTTCTTTCCACAATCTTTGAGAGAGTCTAGAGCACGTCAGTTCATGGATCTTATACAAGGAACGATGACGGTTGATCAATATGCCACCAAATTCATGGAGCTATCTCGTTACGCTAGTTATCTGATCCCAGATGAGGAAAAGAAAGCTGAGAAATTTGAACGTGGTTTGGACTGGAGAATTAGAGATCGAGTACGTGCCCTCAAGATTCGAAATTTTTCTGAGCTGGTGAATCGAGCCACTATTGTTGAAGAAGGTATCCGGGAAAGTATCGAATATAATAATCAGAAGAAGCGTCAGCAACAGTCACAACTGCCCCAATCTGCACCAAACAAGAATAAGAGGCCTCACTATGATAGCCGTCCAGGGCCACAGATAGGAGGACAGACTTATCCTACATGTTCAACATGTGGGAAGAAGCATATGGGAAAATGCCTATATGGCCAGAACGTGTGTTTCAAGTGCGGGAAGCCGAACCATTTAGCTCGTGACTGTGCTATGAAGAAATCTGGGGAATCAGGAAAGAGTGGAGGACAAAAGATGACAGCTACGGCACGTGTATATTCCCTCACCCCTGATGACGCTGCGGCATCAAATGATGTAGTCACAGGTACCTTTCCTTGTTCTAAGCTTAGACGTATACAAAATATGATGCATATTCTATATGATCCTTATAGTTCTAAGTCATTATGCTATTCATCTAGGTACATTGATGTTGTTTTCTCGTTATGCATTTGTTCTATTTGATTCCGGTGCCACACACTCATTTATTTCGAATCATTATGCATCGTTGTCTGAAAAGTTGCCCGAACCACTAGAGACTAGTATGTCTGTTATTACACCTTCGGGAGAACATATCAATTGCAGTTCTGTTCTAGTGGGTTGTCCGGTGGAGATTCAAGGGAGGATTCTTCCTGCCGATTTAGTTATATTTAATATGTCTGGATTTGATGTAATTCTGGGAATGGACTGGTTATCCCAGAATCATGCGTGTGTAGATTGCTTCAATAAGAGGGTGGCTTTTAAATCCAAAAGTGGGGAAGAGTTCAGTTTCCAAGCATCACGAGAAAGTTCTTCACCACGTGTTATCTCGGCAATACAGGCTGTTCAATTGTTGAGACAAGGTTGCGCAGGACTTTTGGCGAGTTTGGTTTCAGCACCAGTGGATGAACTTAGATTGGAAGATATAAAGGTAGTTAGAGAGTTCAGAGATGTATTCCCAGATGATATTTCAGGACTACCCCCAGATAGAGATGTGGAATTCGCAATAGACCTCGTTCCAGGGACAACACCAATATCTAAAGCACCTTATCGAATGGCTCCAATTGAATTAAAGGAACTCAAAGATCCGTTACAGGAACTATTGGAGAAGGGTTTCATACGCCCCAGTGTTTCCCCATGGGGTGCTCCAGTACTTTTTGTGAAAAAGAAGGACGGGTCTATACGATTATGTATTGACTATAGAGAACTAAATAAGGTGACTATTAAGAACAGATACCCCTTACCTCGGATTGATGATCTATTTGATCAGCTACAAGGAGCACAGATCTTTTCCAAGATAGACTTGAGATCTGGATATCATCAGATGAGAGTTAAAGAGACAGATGTAAAGAAGACAGCTTTTCGAACACGATATGGGCATTATGAATTTCTTGTTATGCCTTTTGGTTTAACTAATGCCCCTGCTGCTTTCATGGATCTTATGAACAGAGTATTTAAGGACTATTTGGATTAGTTTGTGGTTGTTTTTATTGACGATATCCTTATTTACTCTCGAAGTCATAAAGAGCACGAGGATCACTTAAGGATGGCCCTTACGGTATTGAGAGAGAAGAAATTGTATGCGAAATTCAAAAAGTGTGAATTTTGGTTACAAGAGATTGCATTCCTAGGACATGTGGTGTCAGGAAAAGGAATTTCAGTGGATCCAGCAAAGATTGAAGCAGTGGTGAAATGGGCTAAGCCTAGTAATGTAAATGAGGTACGAAGTTTCTTAGGTCTTGCCGGTTACTACAGAAGATTTGTAGAAGGGTTTTCAAGTATTGCAGCACCGATGACAAGGTTGACAAGGAAGAATGAGAAGTTTTTATGGACAGATGAGTGTGAAAAGAGCTTTCAAGAATTGAAGAAAAGACTAGTGACTGCACCAGTACTCACAGTTCCCTCGGGAGATGGAGGATTTGTCATATATAGTGATGCTTCACTTAAGGGATTGGGTTGTGTTTTAATGCAACACGGGAAAGTCATTGCATATGGCTCCCGACAACTAAAAAATTATGAGCAGAGTTACCCAACCCATGATTTGGAACTTGCAGCAGTGGTTTTTGCCTTGAAGATATGGAGACATTATCTTTATGGTGAAAAGTGTGAGATTTATACCGATCATAAAAGCCTGAAATATTTTTTTACACAAAAAGAGTTGAATATGAGACAACGGAGATGGTTGGAACTCTTGAAGGACTATGATTGCAATATTAATTACCATCCGGGTAAGGCAAATGTTGTAGCAGATGCGCTAAGTCAGAAATCGTCTTCTGGTACATTGGCTACGATGTATACGTCACAAAAGCACATATTGTTGGATATGGAGCGAGCAGGCATTGAGATAATTAGGGATACTCAAGCTAAATTAAGTAGTTTGACCTTAGGTTCAACATTGATAGATCGGATTAAGGTCGCTCAAGTTGGTGATACAGAATTAATGAAGTTAAAGGTGGAAGTATCAGAAGGCAAGAGACCTGACTATTTAGTATCAGATGACGGCACCCTGAGGTTTAGAGGAAGATTATGTCTACCTAATGATAGAGAGATTAAGGATTTGATTTTAAAAGAAGCCCATCGTTCACTGTACACAGTTCACCCAGGTAGTACTAAGATGTATCGAGATTTGAAACAACACTTTTGGTGGAATGGTATGAAACGAGAAGTGATAAATTATGTAGCACAATGTTTGACGTGTCAGCAAGTTAAGGCAGAACATCAAAGGCCCTCAGGTACACTTCAGCCACTTCCTATACCAGTTTGGACGTGGGATGAGATAGGGATGGATTTTGTAACAAGTTTTCCTAGGGCACCAGGAGGTCAAGATGCAGCTTGGGTGATTGTTGATCGACTGTCAAAATCAGCTCACTTTATTCCCGTTCAGAAGACATACTCCACTGATAGATTGGCAGAGTTGTATGTGAAAGAGATTGTCAGACTACATGGGGTACCATCCAAGATTGTCTCTGACAGAGATACACGTTTCACCTCAGCATTCTGGAGAAATGTACAGAAGGAGTTAGGAACTCAGCTAACTTATAGCACCGCTTTTCATCCTCAAACAGATGGCCAATCGGAGAGGACAATTCAAATTTTGGAGGATATGCTCAGGGCATGTGTTATGGAGTTTAAGGGTAGTTGGATACGATATTTACCCCTAATCGAGTTTGCTTATAATAACAGTTACCAAGAGAGTATTCAGGCAGCGCCATATGAAGTTCTTTACGGATGTAAGTGTAGATCACCTCTCTATTGGGATGAAGTTGGAGAGCGCAGAATAATGGGACAGGAAATCATTCAAGATATGTGCGAGAAAATTTCAATTATTCGGAAGAAACTTGCCGTGGCACAGGAGAGGCAGAAGAAATATGCGAATCAGCGAAGATGGGAACTAGAATTTGAGGAAGGCAGCAAAGTACTACTAAAAGTTGCGCCAATGAAAGGGATTATGAGATTTGGTAAAAAGGGAAAATTGAGTCCGAGGTATATAGGCCCTTTTGAAATTTTAGAAAGAATAGGAGTTGCAGCGTACAAATTGGCACTTCCACCTCAATTATCGGCTATTCATAATGTGTTCCATGTCTCTATGCTTCGGAAGTATGCCCCAGACCCCAATCATGTGTTGGAGTACAAGCCTCTCCAGATTAGAAATGATCTTACTTATGAAGAATTTCCAGTGGAAATAATGGCACAGAAAGATCAAGTCCTACGCAATAAAACTATCAAAATGGTCAAAGTACTTTGGAGTCATCACACGGAGAGAGAAGCTACATGGGAACGTGAAGAAGATATGAAGGAAAAGTATCCCTATTTATTTTAAACAAGGTACGTTCCATCTCGAGGACGAGATTTCTTTTAGGGAGGGAGATTTGTAACTGACACGATTTTTTTTTTTTAGTTAAAGATTTTAAATTATTTTGTGTTTATATTATTAGTACTATTACTATTATTAATTTTAATTCTTAATTACTTACAACCTTCAGATTTTCAGCCGGTTTCCGTTTCAAATATTCCTCAACGATCTCTTCATTTCCAAACGTTACAATGTAAGCATTAATTCAATTTATATGCCATATTCTTCGTAATGTCAGCAGTACAACGAATATCCTATCTCCTTCATTCTCTGATTCTGTTCTCTTGCATCAAGTAAAATCTCCTTTGATCTCATCCATCGGGCTACCGAGGAAAAACAAGAAGAAGAAGAAAGAAAATATTCTGTTAGTGCTCAACATTTTTTTTTCCTTTGGTGGTAAGTCTCACTAGTTTGCTCTTTTCTCTCCCTTTCTTCCGTTTGTTTTCATCAGTCTAATAAACAAGTATTTTGCTCACCTTAGTTTTTGCTCCATCGTGCCTTTGGAAGAGGTAGATCTCTGTCCAGCCGTGTTTTTCGTCTGCCTTCTTCTTGCACAAAGTCGCTTCGTACACGGTGAGTCTTCAAGCTGTTCCTCGTCTCGGTTTCTTTGAAAATAAAATCCTCTTTCTGAAGCTATAAGTGCAAAACTCTATTCGTATGACTAAGTTCACGTTAGTGTCTTATCCTTATCTTTCTTTTCCAGAATAATCCATTTCATCCTTGCCATTCTTTTGGACTTATCTCTTATAGTCAAAGTCAATTTATGTATAATTTATTGATAGTTGCTTTTCTTTTCTGTCATTAGATAAGAATTGTACAAAAAGGTGTATATGGCAGATGGTTTTAAATTGATTTTACAAATTTGCCCTTTAAAAAATATATATATTTTTAATTAATGTTAGAGGTCTCTAGAAGCCTCATGGATTGACCAAAACGTGTTGGTCTGTAGAATTCTTTTATTTTATATTTTTGGCTTTTGAGGGCATATGACAATCGGATTAAACTTGTTCTATTTATGTGAGTTTGGGCTTTCAACTGGATTTAATTTAAACTTAAGTATTTTATCGTTAAGTTCAGTATAAGATAATAATAGGTTAATGCTTAACAAAACATTTTAGATTGTTTAAGTTATGATTTTTCTTCATTATTTGTTTTGATAGATTTTAATATAAATTGCTACGGGTTATGCTTTAAAACAATAGATAATTATTTGAATTTAAAATAATAATAATATTTGTTTTGGACATAATTAATTAGTTATTAAAGTTGTTGTTACTATAGTGTAAGTTCAATTATTAAATGGAATGTTAAAATATGACTCCTAGAATTCTTAGTGACGTATAGTAATTTTTATAGGCAACGGAATACGAGGAGATTATTCGATATTATTATTTCGAGGTAAGTAATTTGATCACAAGTTAGGATTAGCATATAGTTAGACTATTACTATTAAAGCCAGTTCTTTGATAGTCGTTCTTTTTATGTACCAAGCATGTTACGATCTATATAACATATCAGTCATCATAGCATATGATCATGTTAATTTTCCGCATCATGTTTAGTCATCAACATTTTATAGTTAATTATATTAGTACGAATGTCATGCATATCACGTTGCATAAGACACGTAAGTTATTTTAATTTCAAGTGTAAGATCAGATAAGATCAGATCAGTTAATCAGATGGCCTTTCAGTTCAGTATTCAGGGTGGAGTGCAAGCCACAGACTCAAGCGTGGTCCACCGTAGTATGTCAGAATACTATTTAACGGCTCCCCTTGCTGCAGCAGGATGTGGGGCCGGTGCACAACCTTGCACACAGGGTTAAGTGTGTGGGCCAGTCAGATTAGTTAGTTAATTCAGAAAAGTCAAGACAGTCATGCATAGCATGAGCATCAGCATGATATGACATGAATTTTATTCAGCATAATATGACAAGAACTTTATTCAATATGAAAATTTTATTAAAGCCTTTCAATTATTATGTTTACGTTGTGGTGAGTTCTTACTGAGTCTTCGACTCATTTTAGTTTTATCTCATTTTTACCACCAGGTGAGGAGAATGAGGACTACGAGCAGGTGGGCCAAGTTTAGAAGGAGCAGACTAATGAACTTTAGACTATATTTATGATTTCTTTTAAGTCAGTTGGTTTGGAACTTGGATATGACTATGTTTTTTTTTTTTTTGAAAATGGTTTAACTTAAGTTTTCTTTTGGAATGAACAATGTTTTTATTTATGTATGCGAGTCTCTTACCTGGCTTTAGTTACGTATGTACTTGACATTCCTAACTCTAGGGAAGGGGATGTTACAGCATACAAGCCTTTGTATAGTTTCCAAATGGCACAAAGGCTCAAGTCACACACATAGGCACTGTTAAACTTTCAGACTCAGTGTTTTTAACTAATGTCCTATGTGTGCCCTCATTTACATTCAATCTGATCTCAATTAGTAAGCTTACTTAAAGACCAGATACATGCCTATTTTTCTTAAGTGATCTGTGCTTTATTTAGACCCTCTCTTCATGGATGACGATTAGACTTGTTAAGGTTCATGCTGGCTTGTATTATCTATTGCCTTGTTTCCGTGACTGCAATATCAATCTTCCTTCAACTCTCTCCAGTCAAACTCAAGTCAATCAAGCTTGATATATGGCACTTTAGATTAGTACATTTATCTTCACAAAGAATGAATTTAATTCAGTCTCATGTACCTAATGTAAAGTCTAAGGATCAATGTCATTGTAAAATCTTCCATTTGGCCAAACAAAAACATTTTTCCTTTCCTTCAAGTGTATCCACTAGTTCATTTCATTTTAACTTAATACACTGTGATATATGGGGGCCATATTCTCAAACATCACTCCAAGGTTTTCATTACTTTTTAACTATTGTAGATGATTATTCCAGAATGACTTGGGTTTTTATGATGAAATTGAAATCAGATACAAGATCTATATCTTGCAATCATTCTTTCAACTCTTACACACTCAATTCAATAGTAAAGTTAAGAAAATCAAGACTGAGAATAGCCTTGAATTCGATATGGCTGATTTTTATAAAGACCATGGTGTCATTCACCAAAAGTCATGTGTGCATACCCCTCAACAAAATGGTGTTATTGAGAGGAAACACCAACGCCTATTGACTGTGGCCTGAGCTCTTTTCTTTCAAGCTGCACAGCCTACCCAATTTTGGGGAGATGCAATCTTAACTGCAGCATACATCATTAATAGAATACCTACACCCCTCCTTTCTAATAAATATCCCTATGAAATACTCTTTTTATCACCACCTTCTTATGCTCACCTTCGTGTTTTGGATGCCTAAGTTATGCTCACCAC
The DNA here is from genome assembly GCA_003123785.1 of Pterocarya stenoptera. NCBI lineage: Eukaryota > Viridiplantae > Streptophyta > Magnoliopsida > Fagales > Juglandaceae > Pterocarya > Pterocarya stenoptera. Next base: position 165,266 of record QEOT01124270.1, on the reverse strand, counting down.
TAAACACCACAAAACTAAGTTTGAGCAATTAGCTAAGCCTTGTATTGTTCTAGGATACCATGCAAATATCAAAGGTTACAAGCTCTATGACATAGAAACTCATTCCACCTTCATTTCTAGGAATGTAATCTTCTATGAATATGTCTTTACATTCCAATCTTCCACCTCCATTCCCTCTTCTCATTCTCTATGGACATTCATTCTTCATTTCTTCAAAATCTGGTCCTACCTCCTGCACCACCAGATAACTCATTCACACCCTTTCCCATGTTACAATCTGCTAACTCCTTCAACCCCTCTCCTTCCCATCCTGTTTTACAATATGAAACACTCCACCCTGAAACACCTACTACCTCCTTTGATTCAACTCCTCTTTCATCGCATCCTCATAAGCTGCACACCACCCCTCATACTTGAGGATCCACTAGAGATAGACATCAACCTACCTATCGAAATCAATACAACTGCCAGAAATATAGCTAGCTTGTTTGTTATCAAAAATTAGTTTTCTTATTTTACTTACCATTTGAAAATATAAAAAAATGACTTTTCTTGGAAGGAGTTTTTTTTTTTTTTTTTTATTTGCAAATTTTATTTACCATAAAAAATCGTAAATTAATTTTTAAATTAATTCTATAAATTTTCTAGGATGACATATAGGACACATTTTAATTTACCAAAAATAATAAATTCTTATAGGTAGATTTTTCATCTTTTAAAAATAATAATTAATAGACTCAAATAATATTTATTTTTATAATATTTGAATGTCTTTCAATAAATTCTATAACTAAATTTATTGAGATTGTCTACGTCATAGTTCGAACCAATCTTATGAGCAATGGCGGAGCCGGGAATTTATTTTAGGAGGGGCCAAGCAAAACTAAAACTATAATAAAATATTTTTTGTTCTATTTCTATGCAATTTTTCTTGTGGTATAGAACGATCTGATAATAAGATCTAAAATAAAAATAAAATACATTTAATACAACCTATATATTAAAAAAGTATATAATATGTCAAGAACTGAGAACAATATATCATTGAAATAACATAAAGATACTCATACAAATATATCAAACAAAAGAAATATAGAGTGTCTAAAATTGTAACTTGCGTTCTTTTAAAGAAACAAAATCATCAAGTACTGAATCTAAATCAAAATTCTTAATTATCTCTCTTTCAATATAACTAAATAATCAAGTATTTTATTTATTTTATTTTTAAATTAGATTTATAAGTAATTAATCTATAAGATCAAAATAATTTTGTAGAGGGAGGCCAAAATAATCTTTTAAAGAGGGGGCCAACATAAAATAAAATCAATATCATCCTATTACATTATAAAAAATTAATATATATATATTTTAAACTTTTTGGGGGAAGGGGGGGCCATGGCCCCCTCCAACCCCTTAATAGGTCCGCCACTACTTATGAGCATTCGAACGGTTTATAAATCTGCTCGAACATAAAATTACCATTCGAATGAGATAGCAAGCATCCCAGATTTATTTATAACTTCTCACCAAAAAAAAAATCGTTCGAATGATTGGCTCTACATTTGAATAGAAAATTTCATACCATCGAACGGTCTCAAACTCTATTCGAATGATAATTGTATTCTCGGATAATTTTTAACCCTCCCTTGCCACAATTGTGTATAATTTTCTGTCACAAATATTGTTCGAACAGTTATGTCAACATACCATACCGTTTAAACAAGTTTAATTGGGAACGTTCAGACGATTTTCTTTTTTGATATGCTTTCATCCCATAAACTCTAGTTCAAATAGATATTTATTTGTTCGAATGCGTAAAAAAGTGCTTCCATGTTTTGGGATGAAATTTAATTTTCGTTTCAAATAACTACTTTCGGGATGAAAAGATTTTATCACTAAAAATAAAATTTCTTGTAGTACTATAAAGAAGTTGATGTTTCGTCCTTTAAACAAGATTACATTTCATGTGGGACTATCTAGTCAATCAACGTGATGAAAGAAAATAATCTTATATTTAAAAATGGGTTCCTATCAAATACATAAGTACTCTTTCAAAATATCATTTTTCTATATTTGAAAATCATCTCCGCCACTTTCAAGCTAGCAGCTTGTTTGTTCACGCAATTTTAATCTTGACTTGAGTACTATTTTTTGTCAAAGGATGTTACAAATTGGATATTATTTTAAAAAAGTATATATCCTTCCGAGTTTTTCTCTCCTTTCTATTGTTTTCTCTACGGGTAGAAAAGGAAAGAAAACCAATTCATTAAGCACACAAAGACAATATATAATAGTTTCCCTACGCTGCTGCCACGGTATTGATCTTAATTAATTTGTGGGTCATGTGGGGTATAATTAGTTGAAGTTACATCCTCAAGTCTTGCATGCTTATCGTACTAATTATTTATTGACAAATTAAAGGCTATTCATGAAAATCTTTTGTTATAATCAAGTTTTCGATCAACCAGCTGGAAATTTCGTCAGGGTTGAAAAAAATAAAGGCCTGACAATTATTGCTAGCTAGCTATTTTCTTTTCGGATTATATATCAGCAGGTAGGCCAATTTTGTTGAAAGCTGTGTAATTAGAAGTATATTTATAATATAACATGAATCTTTGTGCATATACTACTCTGATAATAATAATTTGGTCAAATATATATTTCCGCACCATGCATGTGTACTAGTAATCCCTAGTGCATAAGGGTGGTGTTACTCCCATATAGCGAGGCCGCCACCGAAACATCCACTGAATAGGCAATTGTGTTTTTATTTTTATTTATTTATTTTTTTCAAATATTTTTTAAATCTATTAAAAAGTTTCAAAAAATAAATAAAAATTATTAATTCTTTAAAAAATATTTACTTAACAATTTTTATTCATTTTTTGAAACTTTTTAATTGATTCATCATGTCATGTACTAGTTTTGCAATATCTGTCTAGCTAATTGACTTTGAAGCATTCCAAGTCTCCTTTGTTTTTGTCTCCTTTAATTTGCCTCCCTGTCCCTCACCTAAAGCCACATTAACCCACATGCTTCTAAACTTTGAATAATATAAACTCTGATGATCTATATAAAAAGGCTATTCAAACTCTTCACAAAGACATAAAAGTCAGAACATGATGGAAAAGAAACTTGCATGTTTTCTCCTAGCAAGCTTCTTCTTCCTCGTTACACTAGCCGGCACCGGCCAGGGCCGACTTGTTACAAGCAACTCGCCAGGCGATAATGTCTCCGATGGTGTCCACAGTCTTTATCAGCAACCAAAGTTGCTATATCTTCACAGATTGTTTTCATCAGAAGATAGCTGCACAGAGACGTATGGATTTCTTCCATGCACCACCACTGTCCTAGGAAATGTTTTTCTCATTCTTGTATATAGTTACTTGATGTTCTTGGGGTCCAAGTTGCTGTCAGATGGAAGTGAGATTTTGCTGGAAATTCTCGGACCTGGGATCATTGGTGGGTTTTTCCTACCTGTTTTGAGCGCTGTTCCTGACGCGACGATCATTCTTGGTAAGCATGATTAGTTTAAGCACATGATGATAAACTGATCTTTGGTGAATCTGAACTTAATTGGTTAATTTAACTTAGTGTATAAAAGGATTCCCACAACTCGAAACTAAATCAATTTTTTGTTCAAATTTTGAACCAAAATAATAATTAGGGCCACGCAAGTTTTTCATTAGTTTCTGATATTTTTTTCCAACCACTTATTCTGACTTTATCCAAAATTGAACAATAACTCATACCAAACTTTTTCTCATATAATTAATTGAACAAGAACTTGTGAGACTTGCATGGGATCGAGTTGGCATGATCGATAGATGACAGGAAAGCCTGTTTTTATATATTTATCATGTATGTCATCTTTCAGCTTGTACGTTTGAAACTTCTCCTAGCTAGGTTGGTCAGTGCATTAATTGGCATATATATTCTTTTCAAAGTTTGAAAATGCTGAAATGTATCACTTACGGAACCGCGCGTGAAAAAAAATTGCTTCCGTGGAGAATTAGGGAAGCGAAATTTAATTGGATATTATACTCTAATTAAATTAAACATGGAGAAATTTAATTAGGACCTATGTGTTCATGTTGAGATTAAGATTAATGCCAAAACTCAAAATTCATTTTGATGAGATCAACTTATGGATATATAAATATTTCCAAACATGATGGATTAATCAGTCAAACTTTGAACAATTTTGGTAAATAATATTGTAAGCTTCTTAGTGATCATCAGTAACAAACTGATTGATCAAACATACACACTGGCCGGCGCACGCGTTATAATAAAAATAGGTTTTTGTGACTAATTTATTACAATAAATTTTGATTGCGAATAGTTTTTTGCTTGCAATAAATTGGTCGCAAAAATCCGTTTTGCTTGTAGTATGGCCACCTAAATATTATTAGAAAAAAATGTTTTGACATATATATACTTTTATGTTTTGACATGATTTGATGCATGCGCGCGCGCGCGCACATATATATATATATATATGTATATATATATATATATATAAAAGCACATATGTATGGTAAGTCTTGGACCTTTGTAATGTTTAAGGATTTTACATCATATTTTAGATTTTCCGTTAATGGAGTCGTCGCGCGCCATTCGTACATCAATCCACTCGTACACATGATCATATATATGTTAGAACATACGTACGTACGTACATCGATCCATTTTTCAGAACATAGTTTTTTTGCAAACATCATAATTTTCTAAATAAAAAATAATAAATTTTTTGAAGATAAATAAATATGTACATTCTAAATAAGCAATTATCCCTTTCTAAAATTTTTTAGAAAATATTTACTTATCTTCAATAATTTACTTTTTTATTTGAAAAATGATGTTTACAACAAAAATGTGTTATATATATATATATATATATAGATATATAGGATATTATGTCTTGTTTGTAATATTTTAAAATTAATTTAGTCTTTTAACTACTATATATATATATCTCAATTTCTTAATAGCTCGGACAATAATTGGTGAAATTGATAGAATAATTCGGAGATGACTGTAAACTAGATGGTGGGGTGAGGGAAGTTTGTATATTTTATAATATATATTTATTAAATGTGGAGCAAAGACTTTTTTTAAATGGGTTTTAGCTGTCACAGTAGAACTATAGTAATCCATATTTTAATTGAATTTGTAGCGTCGGTCTCACGTAATTTTTTCACATGGGAGACATTTGACCACAACTACTCCTGGAACGTGAGGGCATGTTATTTCCTCATTTTCTTCTGATTTTTGTGTTCCATATTTTATCATGCATGATTAAAGAAAGAAAACCTCGACTTATGTATGGTCAATTTGAATCAACGACCTGCGTTGCACACGACGACTTGCTGTTTTTATTTAGGATTTGCCGCCAGAAACAACCGCTGCTAAAATGACACTCGATCGTTTGTCATTGGATTTGCCTTTTGATTTCTTATCCAAAATTGAAGGCTTTTTATGGAAGTGAGATAGACACATTAAACGAACTTCATTAAATTAAGTAGTGCTACATATACAAAGAGATTATATAAAAATAAATTTACAAACTGATGTGGTGTCATGAGATCCGTTAGATCTACTTTATAATAAAAATAATTTTATAATCTGACGTACCACATCAAGTCACATCAGTTTTTGGATTTACTAACGTATAATTCCTTTTTGTCTATCTATTTCGTACTTGATTAAAAAGTTTTCGATTTTGTTCTTGCTGATCATAAGTTACATTTTCTTCATGTTATTTATATATCATGCATGTGCTTTTACTGAGGAAACTTATGCTGACAATGCTACCGGTTTTTACCATAGCTTCTGGACTATCTGGGAGCACGGCAACTGCTCAAAGTCAGGTCTCAGTTGGGATGGGCTTGTTTGCTGGATCGACTGTAATGCTTCTGACAATTTTGTGGGGCACCTGTGTCGTAGTTGGCAAGTGTGACCTTGAGAATTCAGTTGCAGTAGAGCACAAGGATACCAAAATATTTAGCTTAACTGGTATAGTACCTTTATCCTTTGGCTTAAGGTTTGTTTTGTGCAAGTGTTTCCTTCAAGATTCAGTGCAGATACATGTCAACAAAAAACATTAAAAGATAAAAATAAAACTTGAATCCTAATTGCTATGGCCTAAAATATCTTGTCAAGAGTGAGGGAGTTGTTTCGATTAACCTCTTCATGGATTTCTTTTCATTCTAATCTGGATGATGCAGCTTGTTAATAATAGATTGCATATTTTTCAGTTCCTTTTACCTGCTGATGGGATTGTGATACGTTTAGACAAGCATTGATACAATATTTTTGCAGGTTCTGGGGTGAGTACTGATATCTGGACTAGCTATGCTGCTAGAATCATGATTATCTCCATTATCCCACTCATATTAGTCCAATTACCACACATTTTCCAAGCAACTTCTCTAAGTCAAATGGCAGTTCTGGTTTCTCTTATTGTCTCCATTTGTTTAGTGATCGCTTACACCCTTTATCAGGTAATTTACAAGTTGAAGTTATTAATGAAGCAGATGGCATGCATCAATATTATTTGGTATTTCTTGGGAAATAAATTCGATTCATCCATCATTCGTACTGATGATTACAACGCTATCTGTTGAAACATAAATGCAGATTTTTCAGCCTTGGATTCAGAAGAGAAGACTTGCCTATGCAAAACATAAGAATGTAATATCAGGATTTCTGAGAAATATAAAAATGCATGCACTAGAAAGACGACTTTTCAATGATGATGGTGAACCAAATACAGAAGTCATAGAAAAGTTAGTCTTTATTCAACTTTCATCATATCTTCTGTTTCTATTTGAATTAATATTTCCAATTTACTCATTACTATTGATCATAGTTTTAAGCAATTATATTCAAGTTTCAGAGGGAGGGAAGAGATGAATATAATCATCTAATTTATATGATAACTCATTATCATTTTACAAAATCTGTAGGTCATTGAAAATTTGAATTTCAAAAAGCATTGATCCTCCTATTCATAAGAACAAACTGGGGGGAGTTACCTTTTAGATCTTGGTTAAATAGACTATAATCAACACAACATGCTGTGCAGGAAGAATAGGCAGATCATAACCAATCAAATTCAACTCCCTAAACCTTGTGAAGAAAATTAACTTGACATTCGATAAATATTACACAAATTTTAACTTCTGGACCACTTTCAAATGGCAGGTTGTTTAAGACAATTGATGAAAATTCAGATGGAAACCTATCAGTAGCAGAATTAAGAGCTCTGGTAGTAGGAATGGAGCTCGAAGAGTTAGATACGGATATAGAGGGTTGTGTTGCGCATGTGATGGAAGATTTTGATACATCTCATAATTCACAAGTTGATGTGGAGGAGTTTGTCAGAGGAATTTCAAGATGGCTTAAGAATGCTAGGCGCTCTGCTGCAAGTGGCAAGGACCAAAATGAGCATTCAATAAGGCTTCTTAGTAATTTTCATCTGGTATATAACTTGCTTTACATAAATTCCACCGATCTTGCTTGTTTGTGTAATGACAATCTATGAATGACTATATTATGCAGCAAGCACGGAAAGAACGAGATCGTCTTGGAGACCAGAATGATGAGGTTGTGGAGGGCATTCAAAATGCAAACTGGCATGCCACCAAAGCAGTGTTGATGTTGCTTCTGGGAACCCTTATTGCTGCTGTAATTGCTGATCCCCTTGTGGATGCTGTTGAAAACTTCTCAACTGCTACAAGCATACCTTCTTTCTTCGTCTCATTTGTCATTCTGCCCTTCGCTAGCTCCAGCGAGGTTGTGTCAACTCTAATTTTTGCCAAGAAGAAAAATTTGAGAATGGCATCCTTGATGTATTCAGAGGTTTGCTTTCCCACACACTTTCATGTAATTCTGTCTTCTCAGTAGACTTTGGAGGCTTGCTTGCATTATGAAACCTTAGATGGAATCAGAATGGCCAGATATTACTCCATTGGGATCCTAGATGAAGGATTTCACACAGGAGACAAATTAACAGGCATTCTAACTTCCCAACATGATAATGTAGAGGAACAGGACAGTCCTTGAAACACCATATATCAGGATACCATTTGGAATCCACTATCATGCAAAAGACAAAAAAACAAAAAAAAAAATGGTTAGAGATCTTTAGTCTAGAGTCATATGCCAGTTATTGGGGGGTTGGCTACATGTATTTCCTTTTGCCACATTCCTTGAAATTATTAAATAATCAGTAACAACATCATGTGCTGCTGAAAGTTTACCTAAGAACAAACATATACCCTTGAAATTAAAATAATTCTCCTGTTTTTGCTCTATTAATCAACTTGCAGAGAAAGATTGCGTGTAGCTTTATCTGAAGTCCTCATGCCTGCCCTTGGACCTGCTCTTTCTAGGACTCATATTCTCCTAATGTTTTTATTGAAGAATTGGCTTGTAAGCTATGTGTGTTTTTGGGTGCAGATATATGGGTCAGTGACCATGAGTAACGTACTTTCACTGGCAGTATTCTTGGGTCTGGTTTATTTCCGGGACCTGACATGGGACTTCTCGTCGGAGGTGCTGGTTATACTAATTGTCTGCATTGTGATGGGTCTAATTGCCAGTTTCCGGACCACCTTGCCTCTTTGGTTGTCATTGGTGGCCTATGCGCTTTATCCACTTTCCCTGTTGCTGGTGTATATTCTCCAGTATGTTGTTGGATGGTCGTAGCTAGATTCTTTTCGAGTTTACCGCCAAATTTCAGGCTCTACTCCGCTTCGTTTAGACATTATTTATATTGTTGGAGTGATCATGACATTGGTTATTGTTGGAGTTATTATTTTATAAAAATATTTCATTTAAAATATAGTTTCATGAAAAGGGTTGCATAAAAGGTTGTTTTTATCAATTTTTTTTGGTGTAAACCCAAAGCAAATGAGTCCTTTTTTCCATACAAATTATGATTTAATTGCAATATAAAGTCCGCTTAATATTAACATATCAGACCATATTACATGTTTGCATCAAACAAAAAAAGCTCTCGATAAAATGATCTCTCGGGTCTGATAGCCCCATTAGATTGAGAGGATGCATTCCCTAGAATGCATTCCCGAGAATAACAGCTTCTATTATGATAATAGAATCTCCTATAATCAGGTCTTGGATCCCTATAGTAATTCGCCATTTGCAGGCCTCTCAGTAGGCCTGCAACCCAGCCAACTCTGATCTAAGGTCCGACCCGACCCGATGGCTAGAGACCAACAACCCGACCTGAAAACTAACCCTAAAACTTTTCTTAAAACAAAGATAACCCTATTTACTTAAAAGTTAAGTATGAAACAATGCATTGAAAAAGAAATCTTGGACGCCATTGTCTACTGTCTACAATTCCTTACAACTGAAAAATAAAAAACCAATGGTATTGGTTTGTATGATGACAAATACAAACCAATACCAATACCAAGTTTAAAGACAAATACAATAACAATCCCAAGATTCTTCTTCCCCTCACCTTCACCTGGTTCCATGCCAAATTAAATCCCATATTTTCTCACCTAATGGCTACAAACAAGAGAAAGCAATACCTATTTAAAAATAGACAAAAGGTGGAAAAGAGAGACAAATTGTGCCATGTTAGCAACAATTACAGCTTTATCGGCTTTGAAAGTTTTCACCTAATAGCTACAAACAAGAGAAAGCAATACACATCCATTTAAAAATAGACAAAAGGAGGAAAAGAGACAAATTGTGCCATGTTTAAAGATCTTTCAGCTTTGAAAATCTTCCAAACAGAGATTATGATGCCAATAAATCTCCAATATGTGGATCCATAGAGATTAAGATGCCTATCTAGATCTCCAATTAGAGAGACTTCATTAGTTTTGCCATTCACAAAGATTTCATTTGTCTAAGAGAGGCGTTTTTGATGTAGGGCCACATAAAGAAAGATCATGTCAATCCAAATTCTTGTTTATTGTCTCTAGGAATTATTTTTAGTTTGAAAATTAGCCAAGCCAACTGTTCTTTGAAAGACTATTAAAAACAATCGTGTACAAATTTTCAGAAAGTAAATATCATGTATAAACCATCCTCACCAAGTCCTACCAAGAAAACCCACATCATCGTAGAAAGACACATGATTTTACTTCTAAAAATATAGACCAAACTGATTTTCAAAGAATGTCAACACTCTCCACCATGCTTTTATCTACATTAATGAACCTTAAGTTTGGAACAAAAAAAAACCTTTTCAAGAAAAAAGGATTTTCTAACCTTGGGGTAGAAAATGGATCTGTAAATAATATTTTTCCTTCAACAATTCATAGAAAACAAATGTTGAAGCAACATGGTTCGGTTGCTTGGGATGCCTAAGTGTGACACACCCTTTCTACCACCGTCAAAAGAGGCTACCAGGGTGCCGCTTGAGGAGGAGGAAGCTAGGGTTCGGGAAGGAAGGCTGAAGTACGAAGTGTGGAAGAGTTGACCTAAACTGAAGATGGGATCGTGGTCGTGGGCTTGTGGGCTCATGGGCTCGTTGGTGGTACGGAAGATAAACAGAAGTAATGGATTGTGGGCTTTTTTACGTATTGTTGAGTCTTAGCTTAAAAAAGTCAGTCTTAGTCCTTGTAAGGGCTCAACCCATATTAAGTAATCTAGTTAAATAGTCCATTATGCATGTCTGTCATGTGCCTGGGTACCTAGCACAATGACCCTTTCTTTATTTCACAGAGTTTCTTACAAACGGAAGGATAAAAGTACAGTGTAGTGGAAATCATTTCCTTTATGCAAATGAATACAAACGGAATTCCTTTCTTTCAATTATCTCTTTTCTCTCTTTCTTGGAGGTGCTCACCCTCGAAGTAAGTTTGCATTCCCTGTTATTCACAGCCGTGTAATAGATTTGGCATTAAGAGCAAGTTATCCTTGGCAGCACCACCACCACCATGGCTGAAGGCACTCGTATCAATCAATTGTAGGAAGGGCTGAATGGACTGAAGAAATCCACTGAATCCCAACTGAAAACATTGGAGACAAAGGTTTTAGCACTAAAGAGACAATCCGATGCAGTGGTTTAGCAACTAACAGCACTAACCCTGGAATTACAGAAAACAAATGAATACCAGCAAAGAGATGAATCTACCTCAGGGGTGAATCACAGAACATAAATCTTTGGTGAGATTCATGGATAGATGATTCCTAGGTCAGTAAGAATAGATTTTCCTTCATTTCAAGGGGAAGACCCTCTGGGTTGGCTTTACAAAGCTAACTAGTTCTTTTTATTTTACAACACCCTTCCCCAACATAAATTGAGTTTGGCTTCCTTCCACATAGAAGGGAAGGCCATGATGTGGTTCCAAGATCTGGAAACTACTGGGGTGGTTATAGATTGGGAATCCTTTGTAAGAACCTTTCTGGTAAGGTTTGGGCCGAGTTCGTATGATGACCCAATGGAAACCTTAACTAAACTAAGACAAATGGGATCTATTAAGGAGTATAAGGTAGAGTTTAAGGCCGTTTCTAATAGGCTACGGGGGTTATCTGATGGCCATAAGTTGAGCTGATTTTTGAGTGGTCTGAAGGATGAAATCAGAATACAAGTTAAAATGTTGAAACCCTCAGATTTATTAACAGCTTTCAGCTTAGCTAAGCTGCAGGAGGAGAATTTTAGGATCAGTAAAAGAGGACCTAAAAATATTACGATGGGGTATTCTGAATATAGGGGTGGCAAAGGGGTTAATCAAAGCCTGGGACTAGGCAGTAGTAAGGCTATAGTGCCAATCCAAAAGATAAATCCTAGCCAGAGGAATGAGAGAAGGGATCGGGGACTATGTTATTACTGTGATTCCAAATGGAATACAGGTTACAAGTGTAAAAATCCAAAGCTATTTTTGATTGAAGAAATTGAGAATGAAGAAGAGGATGGGACAGGAAATAAACCACAGTTAGTGACAGGAGAGGGTGGTGAGGAGGAAGGATAGGTTAATGAGGAAGTCCCTAAACCTAAAATTTCACTGCATGCTCTACTAGGGTCTAGTAATCCTAGAACTATGAGACTTAAGGGAAACGTGGCACGATAGTGGGTAGTAATACTGGTGGATTCAGGCAGCATACACAATTTCTTGGACAATACTATTGCCAAGAAAGCTAAGCTGCCCATTTGTGTGGAAGAGAAGGTAAAGGTGAGGGTAACTAATGGAGAGCAGTTAACTAGTGAAGGACTGGGGAAGGATGTGAAGATCCTGGTGTAGGGAAACTGTTTTACAGTGAACCTATTTGTAATGGAGTTGGTAGGTTGTGACTTGATGTTGGGAGTGCAGTGGTTGCAATCCCTAGGTACTGTGTCGTGGGACTTTAAGAAACTTACAATGAATTTTTCTGTGAAAGGGCAAGAAGTCTCACTGCAAGGTTTGATTTCATCCTAGTTGCTTGAAGAATGATCCTACATAAAGCTGAATATTAGAAAAGAGGGGAATGATTTTACAAATGATCAATAAAAAAGAGGTTACATGCAGACAGAACCTGTTAATTCCCATTCAGGAAATGCTAGAGCAGTTTAAAGTTGTGTTTCAAGAACCCAAGGGATTACCACCCATCAGACCTTAGGATCATGCCATTAATCTCTACCAGGGGCAAATCCAGTGTCAGTTAGACCCTACAGATACCCATTTTTTCGGAAGGTAGAAAGGATAGTAAAGGAGCTGTTGGGAACTGGGGTGATAAAACCCAGTCAGAGTCCATACTCCTCCCCAATTTTGTTGGTGAGGAAGGCAGATGGATCTTAGCACATGTCTATGGACTACCAAGCTCTTAACCAAGTCACTATAAAAGATAAATTTTCAATACCAATGGTGGAGGAGTTACTTGATGAGCTAGGTGGGGCAAAAGTGTTTTCTAAGCTGGATCTTCGTTTTGGTTATCACCAGATCAGAGTAAAACCTGAGGATATACATAAGACAGCATTTCGTACTCACGAAGGCCACTATGAGTTTTTAGTTATGCCATTTGGGCTGACTAATGCTCCATCTACGTTCCAAAGTTTGATGAATGAAATATTTAAACCCTTTTTGAGGAAGTTCTTATTGGTTTTTTTTATTTTATGACATCCTAATATACAGCAAGGATGAAGGGGAACATCTAAGACACCTAAATTTGACCTTGAATATGCTAAGGAGGCACCAACTATTCGCCAAGGAGTCTAAGTGTGTATTTGGGTGCAGAGAAGTGGGGTAATTAGGCCACATCATTTCTGGTCAGGGAGTGAGAGAAGATCCTGACAAGTTGAAGGTGGTTGATTGGCCACAACCAAAAACTTTGAAGGCATTAAGGGAATTTCTTGGTCTTACAGGGTATTACAAGAGATTTATAAAAGGGTATGGTTCTATAGCTATTGCCCTAACTGTTTTACTAAGAAAAAATAATTTCCAGTGGAATGAAGCTGTTGAGTTGGCTTTTATAGAGTTAAAGAAGGCTGTTACTCAACCCCCAGTGCTAGCTTTACCAGATTTTTCCAAAACATTTGTAGTGGAGTGTGATGCTTCAGGAAAAGGGATTGAGGCAATCCGAATGCAACAAGGGCAACCTGTATCCTTCTTTAGTGAAGCTTTGAATGGCAGATCCTTATTGCTATCTACCTATGAGAAAGATCTATATGCTTTGATTTCTGCTATTCAGAAGTGGAGACCATATTTGTTGGGCAAGGCCTTTGTGGTCAAAACTGATCACCACAACTTAAAGTACCTCCTAGAACAAAAAATTGGAACTCCTATGCAACAAAAGTGGCTAAGTAAATTGTTGGGGTATGACTATATTGTGGAGTATAAGAAAGGGGTGGACAATAAGGTGGCAGATGCCTTATCGAGAGTTGGAGAGGAGGAGGAAATTTTCCTTGGCTTCAATTTCAGTTCCTTCTCTAGAATGGGTCGATGAGATCAGGAGAGGTTATGAAGATGATGCAGCCATACAAGAACTATTGGCTAAGTGCAAGGAAGGCCAACTATTCCCTCAGTATTCTCTAAGGGAGGGAGTGTTAGACTACAAGGGAAGAATCTAAATTGCCAAGTCCTCTGAGTTTAAGAGTAAGCTACTGAAATTCCTGCGTGACAGTGCATGGGGTGGTCACTCAGGTGGTGACAAGACTATCCAACGAGCCCAGAAAGACTTTTATTGGCTAGGCATGAAATTTGAGGTGAGGGCTTATGTCAAGAACTGTGAAGTGTGTCAGCAGTAGAAGATAGAACACTCTTTTCCTAGTGGGCTTTTGCAACCTCTACCAATCCTTTCTAAGCCATGGACTAACATTACCATAGACTTTATTGAGGGGCTCCCTAACTCAAATGGGTTCAGCACTTTATGGGTGGTCGTGGATAGGTTGACTAAGTACAGCCATTTCATAACATTGGGACATCCCTATACTGCAAAATTTGTGGCTCAATTGTTCCTCAAACACATGTTTAACTTACATGAACTACCCCAGTCCATTGTGTCTGACAAGGACAATACCTTTACCAGAATCTTTTGGAGGGAATTATTCAAGGCCTAAGGTGTGCAACTAGAATTTAGTACTGCTTACCACCCACAAACTGATGGACAGTCTAAGACAGTAAATAAATGTCTTGAAACTTACCTACGTTGTTTTGTGGGGAAAGACCCAAAGATTGGATGAAATGGGTTCCCTTGGCTGGGTGGTGGTATAACACCACTTATCACTCAGTAACAAAGCTTACTCCCTTTGAGGGACTCTATGGTTACCCCCCACCCAGGTTATCATCTTACATGCTAGGAACTACATGGGCCAAAGAAGTGAAAACAGAACTCAAAAACAGAGACCACATCAACCAACTTTTGTGACAAAATCTTAACAAGGCATGGGAAAGGATGAAAAAGTTTGCAAATTTGAAGCGAAAAGAGTTGAATTTTACAAAGGGGGATTTGGTCTACCTTAAACTCCAGCCTTACAGACAAACATCAATGGTACAAAGACGAAACTTGAAGCTGGCCTGATTACGCCCAAAGAATAACGCGGTATTTGTAGCAAAGCTTTGGGGTGTCGATTCCACAGAGAGACAAATTAAAAAAATAGTAGAAAGAACAAAGATTAATTTTAAATGCAAATGAAGGCAAAGCAAAGTGATTAACAGAAGAAGTACTTAAATTTGACAAACAGTAGAGCGTTAGGAATCCCTTGCACAAATCCGGTATTTTAATTATTCTTGATTCATTGGATAACTCAATTGGAAACTCAATTCCCAAAATTTCCAATCGGAAGATATAGATTTATAAACCAAGATTAAACCAAATGTAACCCTATGAAGAATCATTCACCACTTTTAAAAACGTAAATTATTATCACTATTGAGAAAATCCAACGACGACAATATACTCAAGAAGCGATATTGCAGCAAAGAATTAAATCAATATAGATAAATAATTGATCCAAACATAATCAAAGAACTAATCCATTCAATAGAAAAAGCATGACTGAATCCATAAACAGAATAAATTCTATGATTATTCGGAGAAGAGAACATCAACGATGAATTGAGAATGATAAAACAAAAGAGTTTTAGTAATTGAAAATCAAATACATAAATCAAAAATAAATTACAAATACCATCAAATGTGCAAGTTCATCCCTAGCCCTACTTGAGAATTTAGTTACCCATAAATATAATGGACAACAAAAATCTCAAGAGAAAGGTAAAGCAAACGGTAGACATGAGAATTAAATTGCTCCCTTCTTCTCCCCTTCAGCCTCCTAATGATCTCCTTATATAGGGTAGAAAAGAAACCCTAATATCTTCATGATTCCCACATAGAAAACTCGCCTAAATCTTAGGACTTATCTTGGCAGCCACATACGTACTTCAGGAATTCGAATTTGGAAATTTGTATTAGAGACAAAGTCGTAGCCCTTTAAGTTAGCTTTCCAACGCATCTGGAATCGAATCAATCCGATATGTGAGTAGAAAGTTACGTTCGAAATACTAAAGTATATCCAAACAGTCTCCTATAGCATGTTGGACTCTGACTATTTCTCTTGTTCCGAATTACTCTTAAATCCCATCATTATCCTTATTTGAAGAGTCCTACACTCATTGAAAGTTCTTAGGTTGTTCCAACTCTTGCCCATTTGAAAGTCCTTTGGATTTGACTGGGTCTTTTTGACTTACTCTTTTATAGTCCCTGAAATTAAACATAAAAATCTGCTTAGGAGTATCTCAAAATAAATAGAAACTCAATTCAATAATACACATTAATTCCTATAATTTCTATTCACATTTTAGCATTATAGTCCAATAATAGGATATTTAGAGTGTACTTTCGTACACTCATCACACCCCCCAACTTACTCATTGCTAGTCCCTAGCAATTTTCATGCCAAGACGTCGAGATAGACCAAATAAAATTATACACAAAGGCCACCAAATCACACTTTCCAGATTCACATATCAAAGCAATCTTAGGAATTCAATAACCCTATCACAAGCAATCCACCTATAGCAATCCACAGAGTGTGTATGTGTTCCAAACTATATCCATCTAACCAGAAGTCTTGACACATGCAACATTAAGAACATCTCAAGCGAAAGGTTCAACTCCATAACTCACGGGTATAAAAGTGTTTCGTGTGAGGATTCTCTCTATGGAGTTGACAATGGGTGTACACACACTCTCATGGGCAATTAGGCAATTATGTACAAGCAACAAGCAAACATTGATCTTATGATAGGAACACTAATAAATGAGACTTCCACCACTCTTTCCAAAACCTTACTTAGGATCAGAACGGTCAACACAAAAGGTTGTAATGTGGCTTGGGTTCGGGGCTATATGAAAGAAAAGGATGAAAAGGATTCAAAAACTTCCAAGTACATACAAAGGGAATCTTATTAAACCTCTCAATAAACCACATTTCTCACTTGATGTACTCTCCAACTTTTCAAATCATTGACTATTGCCTCTTTTTCTTTTTCTTTTCCTTTTCTTTTCTTTTTTTTTTCTTTTTTTTTTTTTTTTACTTGGTGAACAATTATGTATGTCACCCTGGTATTTTGCTATTTGTACCCAAACCATGGTATTTTTACCTTTGAAACTCACTCACTTGAACATCTTGTAACTCATGTTCTTCCCCTTTCTCTCTCTCCTTTTATTTTTCTGTAGAAAAGATAAAAATTCCACATCTAGTACACACTTGGAAGTAACAAGGGTAGGAAAAATCAGTGTATAGGTTATACTCCAATGTGGAGAGGTATGGATGATGTGGGCATATGAAAACAAAAAGCTACATGTGTTTATTGGCTCAAAGTTGGCTACTAAGGGTTTAAGATGGAAAGGGTTAGCTTGAAAGGCTCAAACGTTGATCCTAAGTTGACCTTCGTCATATCCCAAGTATATCCACCATCTTACCACAAACCATGTAATGATATTCTCAAAAGAAGTTTCCAATTCAATAGATCAATGAATGCTTATCACAATTTACTGCATTTGTAGGCTCTCAATCCTCTCCAAAACTCACATGAATGCTTAAGCAAAAGAGTTCTCTAGTTACATGTGTCAAACCACTATCTTACCACAAAGTTTGGATGAGTGCATTAGGGGTTCTGTGAATGCTTCAGCAAAAATGATTATAGTGGGTTTGGTGAATTCACGAAGATGACTATGAATGAGAATGAGTACACATGTGAAAATGATGCACGTGTGATGCAAATTAAAAAATTTTGACACATGAAAATATGCCACAGAGTTTCAACAAGCATTTTAAATATTGACTTTGCACCACCATCCAACACCTCCCAACTTAAATGAAATATTGTCCTCAATGTTTAAGAATCAAATTTGAATGGGGAGTAACTAAAAAGGGTAGAATACACCTGATGAGTGATGTGAGTAGCTTGCTAAGCACCAAGGATGGTAAACTGAAATGACAAAATAAAACTAACCTGCAAACAAAAACAAAGAAAACAACAGCAAACAAAAAGGAAAAGAGAGAAAATAAGAGAAAACAAAACAAACAAAACAAATAAAGAGAAAAAGAAAACATACCTGCGTCGTGTGGTCAAGGTTGATAGACTGGATCCACAAGTGGAATGTCTTCCACTTCCGGAACTTGCCTATCAATTAATACTTTAAGGCGTTGACCATTTACTTTAAAGATCCGACCATCTTTAGGATCCTCTATTTCTACCGCCCCATTTGTAAAAACATTCTTGACTATAAAAGGGCCGGTCCACCTAGACCGAAGTTTTCCTGGATGCTTATGGAGTCTAGAATCATATAAGAACACTCTATCATTAGGTTTAAACGTTTTTCTCAAAATATTTTTATCATGAAACGCTTTCATTTTAGCCTTATAGATTCTAGAGTTCTCATAAGCATCATTTCTCAATTCCTCTAACTCGGTCAACTGAAATTTTCTAAACTTACCTGCTTCTCCCATGTCAAAATTGAATTGCTTGATTGCCCAATAAGCTCGATGCTCGAGCTCCACAGGTAAGTGGCAAGGCTTTCCAAAAACAAGCCTATAAGGTGACATGCCTAAGGGAGTTTTGAAAGCTGTACGGTAGGCCCAAAGCGCATCAACTAGTCTCAAAGACCAATCTTTGCGATCCGGGTTGACCGTTTTTTCTAAAATTTGTTTAATTTCCCTGTTTGCAAGTTCTACCTGTCCGCTTGTCTGAGGGTGGTAGGCAGTAGAGATCTTATGTACCACTCCATATTTTTTCATCAAAGCCTCAAAAGAACGGTTGCAAAAATGTGTACCCCGATCACTAATGATAGCACGTGGTGTACCAAATCGAGATAACACATTTTCTTTGAGAAATTTAATTACCGTCTTATTATCATTACTCCTGCACGCTGCTGCCTCTACCCATTTTGACACATAATCTACTGCCACAATAATATATTGATATCCAAAAGAAGGAGGAAATGGTCCCATGAAATCGATGCCCCAACAATCAAAAATTTCAATCACTAAAATTGGGTTTAAGGGCATCATATTACGACGAGACATAACTCCTAATTTTTGACACTTTTCACATGAGCGACAATAGATGTTTGCATCCTTAAACAAGGTGGGCCAATAAAATCCACACTGCAGAATTTTTGCAGCGGTTTTCTTCATTGAAAAGTGGCCCCCACAAGCTTGGGAGTGACAAAATTCCAAGACGCTAGCAATCTCTTCATCAGGGATGCAACGCCTTAAAATTTGGTCAGGGCAGTATTTGAAAAGAAAAGGGTCATCCCAATAGAAATTACGTACCTCAGTCATGAACTTCCTTTTGTCTTGAGCGCTCCAATCCACTGGTATCTCACCTGCAACCAAATAATTCACAATATGAGCAAACCATGGTAGAGAAGTAATAGAAAGCAAATGCTCATCAGGAAAATCATCCCTGATTGGTAGGTGGTCAGAGGTGTCCTCAAATGTGAGCCTCGAGAGATGGTCAGCCACTACG
The DNA here is from genome assembly GCA_003123785.1 of Pterocarya stenoptera. Taxonomy (NCBI): domain Eukaryota; kingdom Viridiplantae; phylum Streptophyta; class Magnoliopsida; order Fagales; family Juglandaceae; genus Pterocarya; species Pterocarya stenoptera. Next base: position 145,824 of record QEOT01124270.1, on the reverse strand, counting down.
TTCTCCACTCCTTTCTTGTCTTTGATGGTGATGTCAAATTCCTGCAAAAGTAAAATCCACCGTATTAGTCGCGCCTTAGCATCCTTCTTTGTAAGAAGGTACTTAAGGGCTGCATGATCTGTGAAAATAATAATAGGAGAACCAATCAAATAAGCACGAAACTTATCCAAAGCAAACACTACAGCTAGCAACTCTTTTTCAGTGGTGGAGTAATTCATTTGAGCACTATTTAGAGTTCTACTAGCATAGTAAATGACAAAAGGCTTCCCCTCCCTTCGTTGTCCAAGAACAGCACCTACAGCAAAGTCACTAGCATCACACATGATCTCAAAAGGTAAAGTCCAATCAGGTGACTGCATTATAGGTGCTGAGGTAAGCTTGCCAATTAGCGTTTTAAAGGCCTCTTGACAAGCTTGTGTCCACTCAAATGGGGCATCTTTAGCTAAGAGGTCACATAATGGCCTAGATATGGTGGAAAAATTCTGTATAAACCTCCTGTAAAAGCCCGCATGACCAAGAAAGGATCTCACATCCTTTACTGTCCTAGGCGTAGGCAACTTTGAAATTAATTCAATCTTAGATTGATCAACCTCTATCCCCCTAGAAGAAATAATATGCCCTAAGACAATACCTGAAGGTACCATAAAGTGGCATTTTTCCCAATTCAAAACCAAATCCTTCTCCTCACAACGAGTCAATACTCTCTCTAAATTCAATAAGCATGCTTCAAAGGAAGATCCAAAAACAGTCAAGTCATCCATAAAAACTTCCATGCAATTTTCAACCATGTCACTAAAAATACTCATCATGCAACGTTGAAAAGTAGCAGGTGCATTACACAATCCAAATGGCATTCTACGAAAAGCATAAGTACCAAAAGGACAAGTGAAAGTGGTTTTTTCCTGGTCTTCTAATGCAATTTCAATTTGATAATAACCAGAATAACCATCCAAGAAACAATAGAAAGGATGACCAGCAACACGCTCAAGAATTTGATCAATAAAAGGGAGAGGAAAATGGTCTTTTCGAGTGGCAGAATTCAATTTTCTGTAATCAATGCACATCCGCCACCCAGTCACAAGTTTTGTAGGGACTAACTCTCCCAGGTCATTTTTCACCACAGTAACACCTGACTTTTTAGGAACAACCTGTGTAGGACTTACCCATTTACTATCAGCAATAGGATATATGATTCCCGCATCTAAAAGTTTCAACACTTCATTCTTCACCACTTCTTTCATAGTGGGATTAAGCCTACGCTGGGGGTCTCTACGAGGGCTAGTTCCCTCCTCCAAATTAATTTTATGAGAACAGACCAGGGGACTAACACCTTTTATATCGGCAATGCTCCAACCTAAGGCTGACTTATGCTTACTTAGGGTCTGAATTAATTTTTCACCTTGAGACTCAGACAACTCAGATGAGATAATAACAGGAAAAGTATCACCTGGACCAAGGAAAGCATGCTTTAAACCCTTAGGTAGAGGCTTCAAATCAACTTTGGGTGCTTCCACACTTGAAGGAATTTGTTTTGCACTTCTCTCAGGCAACTCCTCAAACTTCGGTTGCCATGCCCGAGTGCCATAATCTTGAGTTCTATAAAAAATATCACAAATATCAACTACATCAGATGGATCACTGATAGGATCAAACTCAGAATTAACAAGAAAATACTCAAGGGGATCAAAATCATGAGCTATAGAAACTCCCCTATCCATGAGTGAGTCAATCATGTATATCTGGTGGCTCTCATCATCATCTTCTGGCTGTTTTGCAATATGGAAGATATTCACCTCAAGGGTCATGTTTCCAAAAGACAACTTCATGAGCCCATTCCTGCAATTAATAAGAGCATTAGCAGTAGCAAGGAAAGGCCTACCTAAAATCAAAGGAATTTTAGAAGTAGTATCAACAACAGAGCTAGTGTCAAGGATTAGGAAATCAACAGGATAATAAAATTTGTCAATTTGAATTAGAACATCCTCTACCACACCCCGGGGTACTTTGACTGAACGGTCAGCCAATTGCAATACCACAGTGGTTGGTTTGATTTCTCCCAACCCCAACTGCAAATAAATAGAATATGGCATTAGATTCACGCTAGCTCCTAAATCTAGCAAAGCTTGCCCAAACTCATGATTTCCAATGCTGCATGCAATGGTTGGACAACCAGGATCTTTGTACTTGGGAGGAATCCGCTGCTCAATTAGAGCACTCACTTGCTCTGTTAGGAATGCAGTCTTCTTCACATGGTGTTTCCTTTTAACTGTACACAAATCCTTGAGAACTTTTGCATAAGTAGGCACTTGTTTAATCACATGTAAAAGAGGAAGATTGATTTTTACCTGCCTTAGATTCTCTAGGATTTCATTGTTAGGATCCATAGTTCGCTTGCTTGATTTTAAAGCTTGAGGGAATGGTACCTTAATAGGACTCTTTGTCAGCTCTGGTTCCTTGGGCAACTCGGCATTACTATTATCTTGATCCTTTTCCACATCCTCTGATTTGTTCGTTGTTGGGATGTGTAATGACTTACCACTTCGTGTCACAATGGCATTCACATCCTTTAAATTCTCTTGCGCCATGTGTTGACCACGGGGTGCGGATTGAGCTTGAGAAGGGAACTTACCTCGCTCATTCACACTTAAGGAGCTCATCAATTTGGACACTTGGCTCTTTATCTCCTTATTTTCTTCCACAACCTGCGTAATCAAAGATTCAAACTTTTGGTTAGTCTTACCCTGTGCTTCAATAAAAGCATGCAAAGTGTCTTCTAAAGGACTCCTAGAAGATGAAGGTGCATGATATGGTGCAGGATATGATCTAGGGGGTTGTGCAGGCTGCTGGTTTTCAGACTTCCAGCTAAAATTGGGGTGATTGCGCCACCCCGGATTATAGGTATCAGAGTAAGGTGTAAAAGGCTTCTTGTACATACCCAAGGCATTACATTGTTCCTCATACACCCCTCTCATCTCAGCAAGTGTGTGACAGTCTTGGGCGAGGTGATCTACCCCGCCACACACAAAACATGGTCCAAAAGACTCTGCATGATTAGCCACGTGTGTTGGTTTCAAGTCCTTAGTCTTTAATACCTCTAACTCCCTAGTGAGCATCTCAACCTTTGCCTTTAAGTTATCCTCTTCCCTGAGATGGTAAATTCCACCACCATTTAGGTTTCCTGCAGGTCGTGACCTATTTGTGCTCTCAGTAGCACTAGGTCCAGTCCAAGTATGAGCTTTTTCAGCAAGCTCATTGAGGTATTCTATGGCCTCATCAGGATCTTTCTGTAGGAACTCACCATTACACATCATCTCCACAAATTGGCGCTCTCTATATGTAAGTCCCTCATAAAAATAGCTCACTAAGCGCCAATTCTCATACCCATGGTGAGGACACATACTCAACAACTCCTTAAATCTCTCCCAAGACTGATACAAAGTCTCACTATCCTTTTGTGCAAAGGTGGAGATTTGCCTTTTTAAAGCGTTGGTCTTATGTTGGGGAAAGTATTTATTAAAGAAGACTTGAGTCATCTCACTCCATGACCCAATAGATCGGGGTCTTAGTGAGTATAGCCAACTCTTAGCTCTATCCTTCAAAGAGAAAGGAAAGAACTTAAGTCTCACAACGTCATCAGTTGCATTGTGACTATGAAAAGTCGCAACTACTTCCTCAAACTCCCTAATGTGCACATATGGATTTTCATTTTCCAAGCCATGAAAAGTAGGGAGTAACTGTATCATCCCTGTTTTAAAATCCAGTTGGCGAGTATTAGCTGGAAACATGATGCATGATGGTGTGGCTGTGCGTGTAGGGTGGAGGTAATCCTGAAGAGTTCTAATGGGTTGATCTTCGTGTTCACTCATTTTTTCAGGACTAGATGGATTGTCAAATAAAGGATTTAAAAAGTTTGATCCTGACTCTAGCACAGGCCTATAAGCAAATCTACCCAAAGCGTCTCTATATCTATGCATGCAAGGTAACAAAATAATAAAAAAAAAAAAAAAATGCAGCAAGCAAAAAGAAGGAACGAAGTTACCGCCTTTACAAACTGCTGAAAAGAAAAACAATCTAGCAATTCTTTTACCGTCTCCCCGGCAACGGCGCCAAAATTTGATTACGCCCAAAGAATAACGCGGTATTTGTAGCAAAGCTTTGGGGTGTCGATTCCACAGAGAGACAAATTAAAAGAATAGTAGAAAGAACAAAGATTAATTTTAAATGCAAATGAAGGCAAAGCAAAGTGATTAACAGAAGAAGTACTTAAATTTGACAAACAGTAGAGCGTTAGGAATCCCTTGCACAAATCCGGTATTTTAATTATTCTTGATTCATTGGATAACTCAATTGGAAACTCAATTCCCAAAATTTCCAATCGGAAGATATAGATTTATAAACCAAGATTAAACCAAATGTAACCCTATGAAGAATCATTCACCACTTTTAAAAACGTAAATTATTATCACTATTGAGAAAATCCAACGACGACAATATACTCAAGAAGCGATATTGCAGCAAAGAATTAAATCAATATAGATAAATAATTGATCCAAACATAATCAAAGAACTAATCCATTCAATAGAAAAAGCATGACTGAATCCATAAACAGAATAAATTCTATGATTATTCGGAGAAGAGAACATCAACGATGAATTGAGAATGATAAAACAAAAGAGTTTTAGTAATTGAAAATCAAATACATAAATCAAAAATAAATTACAAATACCATCAAATGTGCAAGTTCATCCCTAGCCCTACTTGAGAATTTAGTTACCCATAAATATAATGGATAACAAAAATCTCAAGAGAAAGGTAGAGCAAACGGTAGACATGACAATTAAATTCCTCTCCTCTTCCTTCCTTTTCAGCCTCCTAATGATATCTTTATATAGGGTAAAAAAGAAATCCTAATATCTTCATGATTCTCGCATAGAAAAATCGCCTAAATCTTGAGACTTATCTTGGCAGCCATGTACGCACTTCAGGAATTCGAATTTCGAAATTTGTATTAGATACAAAGTCGTAGCCCTTTAAGTTAGCTTTCCAACGCATCTAGAATCGAATCAATCCGATATGTGAGTAGAAAGTTATAGTCGAAATATTAAAGTATATCCAGACAGTCTCCTAGAGCATGTTGGACTTTGACTATTTCTCTTGATCCTCAGGGAACTCTTAAATTCCATCATTATCCTTATTTGAAGAGTCCTACACTCATTGAAAGTTCTTAGGTTGTTCCAACTCTTGCCCATTTGAAAGTCCTTTGGATCTGACTGGGTCTTTTTGACTTACTCTTTTATAGTCCCTGAAATTAAACATAAAAATCTGCTTAGGAGTATCTCAAAATAAATAGAAACTCAATTCAATAATACACATTAATTCATATAATTTCTATTCACATTTTAGCATTATAGTCCAATAATAGGATATTTAAAGTGTACTTACGTACACTCATCATGGCCCCACGGTTTTATGGGCCCTATCCAGTGGAGCAACGAATGGGTGAAGTTGCGTACAAGCTGAAGCTCCCTCCGACCACACAGATCCACCCTGTATTTCATATTTCTCAGCTCAAGAAAAAGGTAGGAGAAAGAGCGACAATGACTCAGATCTTACCTTCGATAACTGCTCAGGGAACCCTTCAACCAGAATTGATAATCGTTCTAAGTCAAAGAGTATAACCACTCAACAACAGGCCACTGACAGAGTTGTTGATCCAGTGGCAAGGTCAGGGGAAAGAAGACACAACATGGGAGAGCTATTACAAGCTAAAAAATGCCTTCCCACACCTTGTGGGCAAGGTGTTTTAAGGGAGAGGCTCTGTAGCACACCCTTTCTACCACCGTTGAATGAGGCTACCAAGGCGCCGCTTGAGGAGGAGGAAGCTAGGGTTCGAGAAGGAAGGCTGAAGTACGAAGTGTGGAAGAGTTGACCTGAACTGAAGATGTTCAAGATTAAGGGATTGTGGTAGTGAGCTTATGGGCTCATGGGCTCGTTGGTGTCTACGGAAGAATAAACAAAAGTAATGGATTGTGGGCTTCTTTACGTATTGTTGACTCTTAGCTTAAAAGAGTCAATCTTAGTCCTTGTAAGGGCTCAGCCCATACTAAGTAATCTAGTTAATAGTCCATTATGCATGTCTGTCATGTGCTTGGGTACCTAGCACAGTGACCCTTTCTTTATTTCGTAGAGTTTGTTACAAACGGAAGGATAAAAGTACAGTGTAGTGGGAATCATTTCCTTTATGCAAATGAATACAAACGGAATTCCTTTCTTTCAATTATCTCTTTTCTCTCTTTCTTGGAGGGCTCACCCTCGAAGTGAGTCTGCATTCCTTGTTATTCACAGCCGTGTAACACTAAGTGAAAGCAAGCGCACGATACCAACAGTGGCAAACCCAGCAAATGGTCCTGAACAGGGGTAGAAACAATGAGTACGTTGTTGGCCGAAATGGTTGTCCTTTGATTTTGTCAGCTTCTGCATGGCCCCTTCTACAGTTGGCTCAACAAAAGCACCAACAACAGCTTCAGCAAAATGTCTCTGGCATGATAGCCATATTTCTTGGAACTCCTAGTAGTAAAAAGGAATGTGCCAGCACTGGTGTGTTCTTGCCTCACCGCATTGATTGTTCATTCGATACCCGCCGAAAGCTAGGTCCACTTTCTTGATCATTCTATCCTATGAGATTTAAGAGAATGGGGATGGGAGGCAATGACGAATGGAGGCAATGATGATGACAAAGAGAATGGGGGAGGGCTACGGATTGATATGCAACCTTAAGAGTTTAAACATGTTAGTCGAGTTTCTCGGGTTGAAACCAAAATTTAGCTGGTTCGACTTGAAAGTTAGTCCAAACCTGTTTTATTGGGTGGGTTGTTCGGGTGGGCCTGGTCGTTGGGTTTTCTGCACAGGCTTACCTCTCAATGCAACCAACGTCTTACTATTATCAACCTTAGACATTGATTTTCTCTACCTTTCTCCTTGACATTCACTTTCCCCATAGACATATTCATCCCCCATTTTTATTGGGGTATGGCTAGTAAGGCTCATGGCACAAACCCCGCGAGCCTGTTGACCCATGGGAGGGGACTACTTCACATGAGCACACCTCCACTCGGGTGACCCACGGGAAGTCTCACCGCATTAATTGCGTCAACTGGGAGTTCTGGTAGGAGATTATGGTAGGAGATCCTGTCTCAGACAAAAGCCATCGCATTGAATGCAACGGCTTGGTCCCCCCCTAAGAAAAAAAAAAGATTCCCTATACACAGAGAGAAGTATAAAAGCCCTAATGTAGGTACGATTCATTCTCTTTATCTATCTAGCTGTCTCACTCTTAATCAGTCACTAACTTAGGCATCAGAGGTGCTTCCATACAAATTGGGCCCCTCAAGCTTTCTTGCCTCAGGTGACTGGCAGAGCAAGGCGGGATGTGAAACACTTAACAGTTGGCATCGTCTCTGGGATCTGAAATAAGTAAAAACTAATGTACCTTTCATACGCTAGCTGTGACACAATCCCAGGCAACAAATTTTAGGAAGACGCCTTCAACAAAAAAGAGCAGGTGCCCAGAATGGAAGAGCAAGCTCCCCCCCCCCTCCCCCCCACCCCCTGTGCTCCTAGAATGAGTAGTGGAAACTAGACACAAGCGACACTTGAAACAGGGAACTTGGAACTGACCATGCTAGATGAAGCTCACCCTGAAAGGAAATTGAGAATAGGAAGTAGGATGAAACCTGAAGTAAGGACACAGTTGCAGCAGTTATTGGCTGAACACAAAGACGTTTTCACCTGGAGTCACGAGGGCATGCCCAAGATTGAAATGGACATGACTGAACATTGGTTGAGTGTGAGTCCCGATGACAAGAGAGTTCGGCAAAAACATAGGAACTTCAATACTGAGAAGTACGCGACCATAGAAGATGAGGTAGACAGCCTAAAGCCGCGTGATTTATTAGGGAGGCCCATTACCCAAAGTGGCGTTCTAATGTGGTTTTGGTAAAAAAAGGCGAATGACAAATGAAAGATGCGCATCGACTTCACTGTCCTAAACCAGGCATGCCCCAAAGACAGCTTCCCTCTACCATGGATCCCCTTAATTGTGAACTCAATCGCTGAGCATAAGATGCTTAGCTACATGGATGCCTACTTCGAGTATAACCAAATCAAGATGAGCGTGGGCAATGAAGGAAATACGGCATTCATAACAGATCGATGACTATATTGCTACTAAATAATGCGCTTTGAACTAAAGAACGCTGGAGTTACTTATCAGAGGCTCGTCAATCGGATGTTCAAAGAACAAATCAGTGGAACTTGGAAGTCTATTTAGATGACTTGCTCGTCAAAAGCAGGGAGTTGGGGCGGCATATGGATGATTTGAGGGAAGCATTCACCATACTGTGGAAACACAAGATGAAGCTTAAGCCTATGAAATGTGCCTTTGGAGTGGAGTCGGGCAAGTTCCTCAGGGTTATTTTTTCGGAGAGGGGATCGAGGCTAACCCAAAGAAGATGTGACACACCCAACCTCCACTTGTAATTTGATAGAGATTTGGAGCATCAAGACATGCAACACATGGTTACATATCCCCATTCATGTCAAATAGTATGCAATGTATCTTATGAATAATCCAGCAGCATGCAATAATCGCAACGAAATTCCAACTTGTAAAATTTTTTGTACCAGAATGCTAAATAAACACAACTTCATTAAAATAAAATAAAACAATGCCTCATTAAATTGTCCAGTGAATGAGGCAAATACAAGCATAAATGGAGATTACATCTCCTTATTCATTTCTTGGTTAATAAGAGTTTTAAATGGAACATAGTTCAGAGCATCTCTCTGATGCGTTGGATGGCTTGCAGGACCATTTCGAGAAACATCATGATCAACTCCAATTGACAGTCAGGGTTTATCTCCTCCTCAATCATCCTTAACCAGGGGTTCGCGTTCATCACCATGGTTAGGTCCTGCTACCACTTCTACCATCCCAAAAGGAATCATAGTTTGGGCATAATAGAGTGAGATTCCTTGAAATCTCAGTAAGTTAGCAACCGACATACAAAGAGATAACATAAATATGATAGATAATAAATATGAGATGCTTGCATGCAGAGAGAATATTTGCTTTGCCATCCAGATTCCTCAACATCTTTCAGGGAATTCAAATACACCTTTTGACAGAGAGCATTTCATATTCTTTCTTTTCCTTTTTATTTCTTTTCTTTCTTAACATATTGTAACATCACAGCTCCCCATTCTACACCGTGAGTGCCTGCTACTTACCATAGTCCAACTTTTTGTGACAACATCATTAGAGCTGTGCAAATAAATCCAATGCATTGATCATAACTTTTCATAATTTGGGTACCTACCAACGTTAGGCACCATATTTATATGACAGCACCCTGGAATCCTTTAAAGAGGAACTAGTCGAAGTTCATTGACTGTTCTTCGTCAACCTAGAAATTACCACTCCATTTTTAATTACTCCAGAATGAATATATGAGTTTTACTAGGATATTCGCCATCCTAACATTGTGTCGTGACAAATATACTTTATGCTACGCTCATGACAAAATATGTTTGATGACATGTGCTTCTTTTTGTAACAAGTTTCATATTTCATGTAAAATATTATACTTTCACGCATCATGCCAAAGAGTACTTGTTTATGCAAAATCTCATAATAACTAGCACATGTCATATAGTGGCCAAATGATCGCAGAGTAACACAAGAAATTTCATGATCAAATAGTATTATAACATGAATGAGGCATTTACACAGAGTTATATAAATATTATTCAAAAGTAAGTTAGAGGCCAACTTACCAACTTCTTGAATATGTGAAAGTAGTGGTTGAAACAAGAGATCTGTTTATAAGTTAGAATCTTGATAACCATTAAGAACTGTATACTTAACTTTTCCAAGCTTTGAACCTTACATAATTGGAGTGTAAAACTTTCTAGTATCATGATAATTTTTTTTTTTTTTGTCTAGGCCGAGGCATATACATATACTAATTACCAAAGAAATCATGCTAACCTTTTCATGATACCACCCTTACGTTAAGGTTTAATTATGGATCAACCTTTGCATGTAACACATATACTCATAAGTGATTCAAATCAAAATCTCATAACCATAAGTCACTCAAAGTAGGGGTGATGATTAACCCAAGATATTGCATGTATAACTAAACGTTTAACTTCATAACGTGATAATAACCTCAAGCAATACTTATTATACTCTCATCAAGACCTATACATGAGCATGCATCTTTGAATTTAAACCTTCATGTCAACAAGAATCCATACTCAACGTACTTGCTCATGAATTCATCAAAATATAAAAGTAGATCACTTACCAACTTCGAGCTCTCCTTCAAGTACTCGACTAGGGCTCTCTTTTGCACTCTCTTTGGAACTCTCTTAATATCTTTATTTAGCAAATGGTGTGAGGTGAAGTGAGTTTGGAAGGGTTCTATTTATAGGCTTCGTAAGGAGAGATTATCACTCAAGAGGCAACCTTTACCATGGTTCACCCGACTACTTAGCCTTCTTCTACCATGGTGGTTTCAGCTAGGTTATCATGATGCTCTCTCATTTGTTTCTTGTGTGCAGCTAGGGAATGTAGGATCCATGATTTCTGAACTTGTGGGGGCATGGGGTGCAAGAAAATTTTAGAAGAACAAGCTCCTATGGCTTTGTTGGATTATGATCAGATTCTCCTTTGTTTCTCAAAATCGTGGCCTTCAATTACTAGTTTCTCTTAACTAGTTTGGTTTATAAGGTCTAGTAGATGCAGAACTAATCCCTCTATTGTGCAAGAAAGAGAAGAGGGTGAGGGACACATGTCTTGATGATGGAAGAGGTGGAAGAGAAAAGCATGTGTTGGTGCTTGCCGAGATGAACCACTTGGCTCCGTCAATTCTCCATTCAATCTTTCCTTCACTTTGTTAGAGTCAAACTGAGGTTTAGGGGTCATGATATGGATGGACACCATGGTTTCTTCATCCATGCTTGGGAATCAAGAAGGTGATGTAGGAATAATAAGTGGTTTGGAAGAAAGTTCCTCATAATGATCGGCTAGGGCTAAGGCTATAGTTCCTTCTTTGTTTGTGAGTTAGGAATGCTATCTACGACCATTTTATAGATCTAATTCCCTTCATCAATGACTTGTATGAGAGCTGTGAAAATTTCAAAATTTGTTTCCTTACCCTTGACTCAATTCGTTGGTTTCATCTTAGGGGTACCTGATTACACTATTGAAGCTTGGTGTGGGTGCAAGTTGTTTGAGCTTATTTTGGGAAGGTGAGCTGCTGGTGACAAGTAGAAGGTAGACAAAATCTGATTTGATGCTAAGGGTATCAATTTGATCGAATAGTGTCTTTTGATTCTTTTTGTCTTTGTTTCTTCCTACTCTTGACTATTGACTTCGTGGGGGCCAAGGGAAGTCTGAACATTTGGAATTTTTCATTCTATTTACTTGGGGACAAAGATTGTAGCTTTGGGAGATCTCATCTTTGTCTATTGGTGGTGTGGGAGGTGTTGGGTCAAATTGAAGTCTTGTGGTGTGTACTTCAAGTGTGTGTGTCACCCTTTGTCATATACATGGTTCAAGTTCCCACGTAAATTAAATGGTAGGGCTAAGCTTCTGGCTCACAATTCTAATTGAGTTGGACAAAGAACATAGTGGAATAAAATGGAAGTATTCGATTGATGCGGGTCATGATGCTTTCGGCTTGGATATGCCCCATTTGATGGTTTAACTAATATTATCTTAACTTAACTAAATATGCAATCTAATTGTAAGAAGTCTAAATTAAATTTTGGAGAATTTTCTTAAAGAAGTCTTGATGGCCGATTCACTAATTTTTCAAATTTTGTTTTCTTGGAATCTTGGAGAATAGAACTTGGCCACCAAGTTGTCTCTTAGGTGCCACATAGTAGATTTCCTAGGGTGAGAGGTGTGGGGCAAGTTTTCTAAACTTGGCCTCCACGTTGGGCAACTGTGGTCCAAAGTTTAGTGTATTGGGCTAGTTTTGGGTTGGGCTTTTATTGGGCCTTGGCCCACTTTGGCACCAAGAGAAAAAAGGAGGGAACACCTATCCTAACTGTCCTACATCTCCTCGCCACCCAGCGCAGCCGAACACATCTTCTGTCTAATTTCCTTAATCCAATGTTCTGCACTCGCACCTGGTGAACAAAGAAAGGAACACCTCTCCTACATCTCTCTTCGCCATCTAGCGTGGTTGAACAGGTCTCTCGCTCAGTCTACTTAAATCAAAATGTTTACATGCCCAAGCAACGATTGATAGCCTTTCCATCCAAAATCAGAGGAACAGTAGCCGACAGGGCTAGTAGGCACCCAGGAAAAAACAAGAAGAAAGAAAAAGAGCAAGAGAATGCGTATTCACGGATACCAATGAAAAGCACAAGTTTGGACAGATGAATAAATCATTTACATCAGCAAAAGCACAAGTTTCAACAAATGTATTTATACAACGAACTAATTACAAGAAAGATGAGGAAAACAGAAACCAACAATAAGCAAAACATCTCCACTCATTTTGCTTGGCAAGTCAAGAGCCCAAAGCGTGTCCAAGAAAGCATCAAGCATTAGGTCTTTGCCCATGAAGTTAAGAACTAAAGGGCTCGACCATTGGGCGTGAGAGTCGTTAAGTTAAAGGCCCTCAGGTTGGTCTGAGGGTTATCTATCAAACGATCCCTTAACATTTCCAAGCCTTCCCTATACTTGTAACCCTAGTATCTAGTATGGACCAACTTAGCTACCGACATCAGGGAAAAGAGCTGGGTCACATTCTCTTGGGAAAAGGTCAACTCGGACTCCAGGGCCCTTATTTGTGGCTCCCGAGAAGCCACTTCTTCCTTGGAAGCAGCCAACTTGAACTCTAAAGTCATAATTTGTTGGTCCTGAGATTTGATCTCATCTGTCTTACGCGTCCAGAAAAATCTCTACTGCCTCTGGTCCAAGTCATGTTGTTTGGTTAGTGTCCTTCTCACCACTGAGGTCCTGGCAGGACTTCTCGGCCCTCTCCAACGTGTCCTCCTCAAGTAGTCTGGCTTCAATATGGTAGCGTGCTATCTCCTCCTAGGACTTCGCCAAATCACGATGGAGATTAGCCACATCCTGATGGAGAGGGGCCTTTAACTCATCTTGCTCTCACCTCGCCTTAACGACCTCTTGGTAGGTGCGGATGATGAAAGATTGCGAGCAGCAAACCTTCTTCTCTAACTTGTCCCTCCCATCGACGATATAGGCGACTGCTGTGTCAACTCCCTAACAACACCAAAAGTGATCAATAAGCAAAGCAACACTAAAAGGAAGAGAATAAAGGCAAGTGAAAAGAAAAAAAGTTTAGGAACTCCTTTAACTTATTAGCTTCCCGACTTATAGCCTCGGCGTAGGCATTGTCAACATTTGGACCGGCTTCTGAGTCACCATAACCTACCTCACGAGGGGCATGCCGCAAGCTCTCGAGTTGCAAAAACGGGACAAAAGAGAAGGAAGAAGAAGCCAGGGGAGGGGGCCCCACGCCCCCAACAAGTGCTGACATAACCGGGTTCTCCATGTCGCCCCCAACGAGCGAAGGCACAACTAGGACCTCCATGTCGCCCCCACTGGGTGATGGCACAACTGGGACCTCCACATCACCCCCAACGAGTGTTGACTTAATTGGGGTCTCCACATTGCCCCCATTGGACAATGACACAACTAGGGCCTCCACATCGCCACCATCGATATCCGATGTAACCGGGACCTCCACATCTTCCGTGCTGGATGGCTACCCGTCTAACACCTCCGCATCCCCCGAGGATCAACCCGGTGATGTGAGCGACTCCAGGATCTCCAACAATGCCGCTCCTTGCTTTGATGACATGCTAAAAGATGAGGAAGGAATGGAGATTCTATCCCTACTAAGGTCCATGACCTAGGGGCATCATGAGATAAGCCCCCAGGACCCCAGACAAGATGGGCACCTCGCCGCCCTCACCTGGAAGGACTCTCACAAATGGAGAAGCAACCGCCTCGAAAGGAGTGGCACGTCCCTCAACCTCATTGATTAGGGAACTCAGTGTCTCCAAGGTCTCTTGGAAAGACATAACAGGTTCATGAGGTCCCCTAGGAGTAGGATCCTAGAAGGCTGAGAAAAATGCCATATCAAGCTTTTCCCCTTCCCAATTAAAGGTCCTAATTAGCCCTAGGTCGCTTGGCAAGGTAAGGAGCAAGCGCGGCAAGGTGGGGCATGTCCCTGGAAAAGCATGAATAGAACCCTTTGCAATGGAAAAATCAAGTTCGCTTGCTTGGGGACGACATTTATTCTACCCAAGACAAATAGTTCATGCTAGGCTAATTCACCAGATCCCGACTGTGATGGGACCTGCAAATACTAATCGGGACCTCCAAAAGAAAAAGGGCATCATGCTTGGACATACTACTACTGTTGCTCCCTGGCAACTCGCTATCTACCCTGCCCTTGGTATGAGGGTTTTTCCATTTCCCCTCTACCGTCGGACTAGGCAGTCTCTTCGACCCCGAGAGGCTGACAACCCCTTCAAAGGACGGCTACCACTAAGATGTGACCGATCTAGCATCATTAGAAATCGTTCAATATTGAGCACAATCAACAAGGCGTTTCAGGGAAAGCTCCTTATCGTCTGAAACAACTCTCCACATAGCTCGAACGGGAAATTCTTGGTAGGCGGCCTCACCAGCCAAGAATTCCCAACTACTGCCTGATATAAAGAAAAACCTCTTAAATCATTCGTTGATGTTGGAAAAGTGAGACTCCAGGCGGAAGACCCTGTACTTGTGATGAGAGCGAAAGCTACATAGGTTGAACTCATGAAGCTCTTATGCGTAAAGAAAAACTCATAGGTCGTCAGATCAAGATATTCCTCCCCCTCGGCTCCCAAGACTAGGCGTAAACAACAAAACACCACATCAAAATCCTCCACACGTTGGGTTGAAGCTACGGTGAAGCCAGCGCAAGGAAGTCCAGAACCTCTCAGATGGGAAGGCGCAAGCCATTCGAAAAATATGGCAGGATACATCGCAACCTTCTCTGCAAACCCCTCAGAATCAACAATGCCACGGAGAGCTCTAGAAGCCTCTATGATAATAGAGTCAAGTACACCATAAGAATTTCTCACCTAGTGGTACCACTCAAAGTATTGAGGGATACCATAAGTCCTGGAGAAATTGGGAGCTCTAGGGTTCCGAGATGGGCCCCTCAAAATGTAACGATTAGGAACCCCAAGACGAAAAGCAGGAAGCATTCACAAGAGCCATTTATATCGGAAAGGATAGGATGGTTAGGGTTTCGAGAGGAAGATAAGAGCACAGAAAAGAAGGCAAAAATCTCTTGAAGAAACAACAAGGGTGAAGAGATTTGATTAGAAGAGAATACGAAGGCCGAAACTTGAGGTTTAAATAGAGGGCTAGTATTAATCGAACTACCCCAAGTAAGGAGGTGATACGCATCACCAAACGAGAAACATCAGGAACAAAACCCCACGAAGATGAAAGGTCATAGGTGCTGAACTACTGTGCCTCATCACGAGAAGTGGGAACGTGTACCGCCGAAAAGGATGTTTTAAGAGGACAAGATGCGAAACGTTCTTGAGTAATAAAATCCCCGCCATGCATGCATATTGGGAATTTGCGAGATAACTGGAAAGACATATTCATCCCCCCCATTTTATTGGGCTAAGCCTATGGGTAGTAAGGTCAATGGCCCAAACCCCGTGGGCTTGCTGATCGATAAGGGAGCAGGAGGAAATCAGAAACAAGAAGGGAGAGGACCACCTTCACTCGAGCACACCTGCACTCAGGTGACCCACGGAAAACCACCGCATTTATTATGCTGATTGGGAGTACTGGCAAGAGATGCTGGTAGGAGATCCTATCCCTAATAGAAGTGCTTCTTGGTACAAGGAGTCCCTCAAGCTTTCTTGTCTCAAGTGACCAGCGGAGCAAGGTAGGGTGCAAAACACATCCTTAAAACTTCCCTTTTTCATTAAAACGTCACTTTAAACCGCATATTATTTCACAAATGGCTAATACAAACCATTTGTTTATGATCACACAAGGATTAAAATTACTCAAATGTTGCATTGCTCAATGAATTAGCTATCCTTGAAAATGATCTATAGGTGACGTCTTTGACATGATAAACATGGTGATGAAATTGATGATAATATTATTATAGGTATAATTGGATGTTTGAACAATATATTACTTAAAAAGATGAACATGAAACAAAGAGCTTAAACAAAGTCAAAACTCTAAATGCAGACATACCAGTACTGCTGAAGGCATTATGTATCTCCGAATGCAAGAAACGAACAATATATACAAGCTTCTCGGTCACATGTAATCCAAATTATTGTACGTCTCAAGTTAATATTTTAAATTTCTAAGGTAAAACTTTATTGAGTACGGCCGAAAGACAGATTAAAAGTACAATGGAAAGCTATAACAAACAACCAACAAAACATGCAAAACTGCATACAGAAAGTGCCATTACTAACACAGTATAGATATTTAATTTGTATGGCAATAGTTGCATTCTTGGCTTGTTTCTCTTTACTTTCTCATAATCTCCCCCACCCCTCTGGCATATACGTTCTGTCTTCTGTGATGAGTACTCCCCACTCTCACATGGCCTATGTGATTGGGTTGGTATGACACCAGCACTATGCTCCACAGACCAGATTCCTCTCGATGTGCACTCTCACTTTGTGAGAAATTTAGTGCTTGTTCTCTCCACCAATCTAGCTTGCCTAACTACAAACACTTTCTAAGTACCTTTGCCTGAGATCCATTCACTCTCTAGCCCACTTCTCTGCTTAATTTCCTAATAGCTTTGTCATTTTTTCTGTTAGTAAAAATTGTTGACAAGCTATAGCTCATGCTACAGATCAATGAAAATTATGACATCACAAGGACCTCCTCTGCATTACTACTAATCAAATTCTTTGGATCCATTTTCTGGTTACCTACACAATGGTTTTCGATACAATCAATTAGAAAACCCCAAGGGAGCCATAATATAGGTGCCCAAACTATGCGATTAAATAAATCCTCTCCTATCTTTTGTGGTTCATGGACTCTTTCTCGTTCCCCTTCTTCAAACTCTCTTTCGTATTGTTCATAGAGAAATCACACTAGATTTATTGTTAAATTTTATGATTACGATGTAAGATCACATCTAGCATTTCCTTTCTCTGTCTATGACCCATGAGAACAAGTGAAGAACGACTTTTGGTCAGGTGGAAGGAGGTCATATCTTATACCTTCCTGCTTCTGTACCCTCAGTCTTAACCTGTGTCTCTCTGAATATGGAATAATGCTAGATATAGGCACGGATTGTATAAACGTCATGTACTCTTTTTTAAAAAGAGTGGAGTCCACTATTAAAAAATTATTTTTTTCATGTAAATCTCATATTTATTCATTTTTTTAAAAGGAATGCGTGACGTTTAGACATTCTATAACTGCAAATATTATTTTTACCACAGCATATGGGATAAATGGTGGTTCTTCGTCCATTTAAAACCAGGTTGCAAATGATTTATTATGGGACCTAATCTGGATGACTTAAACCAATCTTTTAGGGAGGGGAAGTCTGTGAAATCAAATAAAAAAAAAAAACAACAACAGGATATGGAATTATAATCAAGTTATATGTTAAATATTTACTATAATGAATATTAATATAATTTTATGAATATAAACAAGTATAACAATTAGGAAATAAGTCACGTATCATTAAATAAATTATATTAAATTAGTAGTAGGACATCTAACATTTGTAGGACATTACTAATCCAACACATGGAAGTTACCGTTCAATTTGGAAAGCATATCAACTACTTTGACCTTCTTCTTTTTTTTTCGTTGCTGTCGTGTAGAGTTAGAGAATACATGGTATGAGACTAAACACGTCACCAGATTTCAAGCATTATGATATGTATTCAATGATTAAAAATCTATCGTTTTAAAATATTGTGCTGTGAAATTTTAATTATACTTGCAAGTGCACGAACTGTATCGAAAATAAAAACTAAACAATTAAGTAATCTAAGCAAGAATCAGTGCAAGTCATAAATCTATCCCAATAAAAGAAGTAAAATCAACCTAGTAGTAAAAATATGTAATACGAGGGTAATAGTCAAAACAAGAAATGCTTTCAAGAATGATTTTAGACTTCCAACTCCATTTGGCATTTCCAATATTTACTTCTTTTTTCCAACTTTTCTCCACTAAAACACTATATTTTCTTCACAGCGCACTTCTTCTATTTTAACCATCAAACTTTCTTTCTTCTTTTTCAGATGATTTCTGATTTTTTTTATTAGTAAAAGCAAAAATTTATTAATAGAAAAAGACATAATCCAAGTACACAGAAAAAAATGCCTAATTATGAATGGAGAAAAGATATTTACAATTATGAATTGTGCAACCACCGCGTAATTACTTTAAAAAAAAAAGAATAAAACATGAGATCCTCATGAAAAAATAATTTTTTTTAATAATGGATCTACTCTTTTTCAAAGCGATTATGCGGCGTTTATGCATTTCACGATTGTATGTAGAATTATGGTACGAGGCAATATGATCAAGTCCCGTGTCTGATTTTTATTTTAAACACTTTTCCTTTTTTTTATTCTCTCTGTGTTTGCAATTTCCACACTTTCGCTATAATGGGCAATTTGATCAAGTCCATCCATGAAATACTTCGAAAAATGTTTAAGAAAGAAAGGATAATTAATAGGCTCAACGGGGTGTAGCAGCAATGTATCAAGTTGCCAATTTTGCCTTTTTATTTTTATGATGAACCGGGATTTATTTTTTCTTCTTGTATGTTATTTATAAGATATGGGTTTTCGTCATACAGACGTGAGATAAACTGGGAGGCCACTGTGCAAACTGATGTGATTAGAATTGAGACACTCCACCGTGCAGATAAGGAAAAAACTGAAAGTCTATGAAATTGAACTAGTAATTAGTCTGATACAAACGCTGGTGGGATCAAGAGGTCAACAACACAGCGGCCCAAACAAGAGCCATCCACATTGATTTAGGCATTGAAAAGGGGCACGCATGAATGTGCTTGAAACAATGGAAATGCTTAAATGCTTTACAGAAAGTAAATAGCCTTTAAAGTTTTTTTTTTTTTTTGAACTAAACCTCATTTTCCTTCATCAACTGATTCCTTACAAACATTGAAGACAGTGGGGAGTTTCCTCCATTTCCACTATACAGTCTATTACATTCAGTGCATTTTTAGCAAGTGTATGAGCAATCACATTTCCTTCTCTATATACATGTTTGGCAACACGAGACTCAAAACAAGAACGCCTTGATCTAACATCTGAGATGATCACCCCGAAATAGCTTTCATATGTTACCTGTTTCTGGACTGCCATTATAACTCTCTTTGAATCCCCCTCTAGCACTGGCCACTTTCCTCATTCCCAATTCAATACAAAAATTCACAGCTATAAATGCACCTGTAGCTTCTGCTATCAAAGGATCAGGATTTAACAAGTTTTTCTTCCTCATAGTTGCCAACAAATATCATTTCTCATCTCCAACTGCAACCCCAACTGTAAAATTCAATCCATCCACAGCCACATCCCAATTTATTTTGCAGAAATCTGTAGGAGGGCATTCCCATGTAGTATTCCTTGCAATGTTGAAAGATTGATGGTTAGAAGTTCTGGTTTCTATAGCTGCAAGGTCAAACTTTAATTGATTAACTCTGTACAAGACTGATTTTGGATCAACTAATATGTTTTTGATATATTGATTTCTTCTCCACCACAAGTTCCACAGAACCAACCCCAGTTCTTCCATCTTGTTTTTGTCCAATTTCTTGAACATTTCTGCTAATAAAGTCTTTATACTCTTGCAAGAGGCCTTTGTTTTCTGAATATTTCTTGAACATTAGCCTAGAATATCAGAAGCAGAGATGCATTCCCAAAGGATGTATTCTGTTGTTTTGGGTTCCACTAGGCACATGGGACAAGTCTAATCATCCAGAATCTTCCTCTTACATAAATTTTCGTTCGTTGGTAAACTTTCCAAACAAACTCTCCACAAAAAATTCTTTGTAGCTAGTGGAATGACTAGTTGTCAAATTCTTGTCCAGTCTTGACAATGCCTTGTGCTTTGAGAACATTGTGCCTTTTTTCTTTGTTTTAGGTCCCCTTGCATGTAGTAGGCAAGCCTTACTGTGAAAACTCCATTTGTAGTACCTCTCCATATCATTTTATCAAGTCTGTTATAAGTAGTAAGAGGAATTTGCCTCATACTGTCAACATCTTCCATAGAGAAAATAGATTTGAGCAGATCTATATTCCATTATTTTGTTTCTTGATTGATCAAAATCTCTACTTTGGCATCACTACTCATAAAACTCTGACCACTTTGAGGCTTGAAAATAGTTGGTTTTGGCATCCATTTGTCAAACCATATCTTGATTGATTGACCATTTCCAACTCTCCAGATGATCCCTTCCTGCAGCAAAGGTCTTGCATATAACAAACTCCTCCAAATATATGAGGGTTACTTCCTAATTTTGCTTTGAAATAATCAGTATGAGGATAATATTTATGACAGAAAACTTGTGAGGCCAAAGAATTTGGGTTTTGAATTATTCTCCAGGCTTGTTTTGCTAGCAAGGCTAAGGTCTCGTTTGTTTTCAGAGAACATCTTATCTCATCTCATCTCATCTCATCTCAATTTCATCATTACACTTTTTCAGATTCCAATACAAAATAAAATAAACAATTTAACTTCTTCAAATCCCAAAATAAAAATAATATTAAAAAATATATTCTAACAATACTTTATTTAACTTTTTAACTTTAATCTCAACTCATCTCATATCTGAAAACAAACAAGGTCAGTTAAAATTCTCAAAATCACAAAACCGCAATCCTCCTTTAGCCTTTGATTTCCCCATCTGATTCCAATTAATCCAACTTAATTTACTCTCCTGTTGAATCTGTCCCACCAGAACCCTTTCATCATCTTGTTAAGTTCTTTTAATAATGATTAGGGGAGTTTAAAGACCCCCCATAGAATAAGTGGGGATAGCTTGGAAAATTGATTTGAGAAGTATTTCTTTACCTACTTTAGAAAGTAACTTCATTTTCTAGTTTTGAAATTTGGCTCTAACTTTGTCAAGAATGTTGTTGAAAGACTTGATTCTTGACCTTCCAATCAAAACTGGCAAACCAAGATATTTCTCATAGGAAGTAGTTGTTCTAACCTCTGCAATACTCAGAATGCTTTCTCTTATAATGCCCCTTGTATTCAAGCAATAACATGTAACAACCTACTCCATTCCAAAGAGGAAGCTTTGCAAAATAAAAGACTATCATATGTAAAAAACAAATGATTAATTGTTAACTGACCCCTTGTCAATGGAAAACCAGTTATGTGTCTCACTATTTCTGCCTTGTTGAGGAGCTAACTGAAAGCTTTAGAGTATAAAATGAAAAGATAGGGTGAAAGTGGATCACCCTGTCTTATGCCTCTCAAAGATTTAAAAACAAGTAGAGGGTTTCCATTTATTAGAATCAAATAGGATACTGAGTTGATGTAATGACTGATCAGATCTATCCACCTTTTGCAAACCCCATTTTTTCCATCACAGCTGCTATGAAACACCATTCCAATCTGCATAGGCTTTACTCATATTTAGCTTGAGTGCCATATAAGTATCTGATCCTCTCACTTTGCATTGCAAAGAATGTAAAACCTCAAAAGCAACTATGATATTGTCAGCTATTAATCTACCTAGGACAAAGGCACTTTGAGTTGTGGAAATAATTTCTGGCAAAACTGATTTCATTCTATTAGTTAAAACCTTTGCAATAACCTTGTAAATAACATTGCACAAACTGATTGGGCGATATTTAGTGACCTTAGTTGGGCTCTTGTTTTTTGGGATAAGCATTATATATGTTTCATTGATAGAACAATCCCAAGAGTTTTGAATTTAAAGCCACTGTCACAACCTCACATACCTCATCTCCTACTGTCTGCCAATATTGTTGAAAAAACCCTGCTGAAAAACCATCTAGGCCTGGGGAGCTCATTGGATTCATGCTAAATACTACCTCATGAACCTCTGTAACTGAGAATTCTCTAAACAAACTATTATTCATTTATTCAGTCACTAATTGTTGCATTGGTTCCAAACATTCTCTTGGACCTGAAGGGTTAGAAGTTGTAAACAAATTGGTGAAATATGTTTGAAACACCTTATTAATCACTTGTGGAGTATTGTAATTGTAGCCCTCTTCATCTTGAATCTTGTTGATGGAATTAACTTTTCTCCACTAGGATGCACACGTGATAAAAGCTGGTATTTCTATCCCCCTTCTAAAGCCAGGTTTGTTTAGCTCTTTGTTTCCATTTTAAATTCTCTTCCTCTGAGCCTCTTATTACTTCCTATTTGAGCTACTTAATTTGTTGCATATCATTGCCAATACTACTTTGTTGAAGCTGTTGCAGTTTTGCCTTTTTTTCCTCAACTACTCCTTTGAATTTTTGCTCCTAAACCTTGCACCAAACTTGTAGCTTGTTTTTGCACTTACTAAGCTTGTTGGTAACTGCTGTAATTGTTCTTCTAGTGGTGATATTTTCTCTCCAGGCAGTAGATACTAACCCTTTGCATTCATCTTTTTGGCCCCAGGTAAACTCATATGATAGAAACCAAGGTAGGCCTAGTCTTAAAAATCCTTTGCAAGTTCCAGATGGGCCAATTACAAGATCAAGAGCCAAGAAGATCAAGGAAGCAATGCAAGAATTGGTGCAATCCACTTGGGATGAAGCTAGAATGTAACACCCCGTATTTTAGTGCTTTTTAAAGAAGGATTATTTTAATTTATTTTAAAAATTCATTCTCTTGTTTTAAAAATTTAAGGAGTTTTGAAATATTATTTTATATTATAATATTTTAAGTTGTGAAAATCATTTTAATGGATTTTCTTAGTAATATTTATTGTTTTACATTTTAAATTGATCTTTAATTTATATTGGCTTGTTTTTGGGATTTTAATATTTTTATTATTTTAATCGAGCATTTCATTGAGTTTGAATTATTTTATTTATCTAGTGGCTTTAAAACCTTTTTCGTTGGATCACTTTCGAAACCCAAGTTGAAAATATTGGATCTCCTTTTTCTTCCTCCTCTTTTTCTTTTTCCCTTTTTTTTTCTTTTTCCCTCTGGTTTCTCTCTCCCCCAGCCCGCGCGCCCGATCTCTCTCTCTCTCTCTCCTCTCTCACGTGCAATCGGGTTTGACCTTGCTGTCACCGTTGCCGGCCGCCG